>BQNB010017284.1:0-36502 GCA_026074375.1 Tanacetum coccineum
ATAGTGCTTAGGAGATATTATCAAGCCTCAAATGTATGTGCTAGGGATAAGAAAGAGAGGTGGCACATAGGAAGGCACAAGGAAACCAAAGGGTGAAGTATCTAGATATTTTAGGGCATTAGTCACCAACTTGATGATTCCTTGATACTATCTTTCAAAAATCCAGCCACCTATGTATACTAGTGATGATATTTGATAAATTTTGAGTATTGGGTATAATCGTGGATATTTGTTGAAGCGTAGATAGGTTTTGGTACTTCCGGGTATGCCTAAACGCATTTTATCGCGAAACGTAACCACTTTACGTAACCTATAAAAATAAAATGAACAAAGTTGAACAAAGTTAATAATTATCCTCAAAATAATCACTTAACACTTGCTTGATGTAAACATTTAATCGTTTAATGCCCGTTTACATTGAATGATCATTTTTTAGTCTTACCGCGATTTTAGATTAACGATTTACTATTTAGAGCCAAAACGAGTTTAAAATCCTAAAATAATTGTTGAATTACATAATATCATACAATGACCTAAAATATGAGGTGTTATAGGTTTGCTAACATTCTCTTAATAATCAGTATTCATTTGAATCAACGATTGTTAGAGTTTGCCTGATTATCGGTATTCTTTTGAATCAACGATAGTTGGAAGATTGTTTCTGGTATTCATTGGAATCAACAGATTCAATTTGTGTGTTATTTTATTTTCACTACATCAGTTGGTATCTAAAGCCGAAGTTCCTGATTAAGATGTTTCCAAAGAGAAGTGAAGACGAAGATTAAGAATATCCGTTCTTTGAGGGTGATGGTTCATCTTCTGATGAATGGATAGAATATGGTATGGTGGGTGATGATTATGAAGGACCTCTAGTATTTGATGATGATCAATATGAAGAAGAGATTGGGAGTGAATTTGTTAGGAAAGGATTTGTTGACAAATATCCAAATTTTAAGAGGATGAAAATAATGTGTCATTTTTGGGTGTTGTGTTGGGTATAGAAGAAGAATCGGTGCCAGTTTATGATACCGATATTGAAGATGTCATTGAGGAAGAAGAAGGATTTGTCGGGAAAAGAGGACTTGATGGGGAAGAAGACAACATCGAAGACGTCGTAGTTGTGGCTAATGATCTTTGTTCTTCAATGATCCAAACTACTTTAAATGTTGATTTTGAGAAAGACATCAATACAAAATCACACGAGTTGATGTCGTTTGGAAAAATTATTCTTATCATGGTTACCAAAAGTTCGTTTAAATTTTTGATTGGTAAAAAATATCAAGAAAGGTATTTGAAAGTTGCACCCATGGTCGATGAGTTCGGTTTTAAAACGATCAAGGTTCGAGGTCGAGTCATTATAAAGAAAGAGAATTTGATGCAAGGGATACAAGTTTGGATGCTACGAATACAAGGAACGAGTGAGGCAAACTCGAGGATGAGTTTTTCTTAAGCGGGGGAGAATGATGCAGATATGCAGAGCATTGACTTTTAGTCAAAGTCAAAATATTTACTTTCTCTTTTTATTTTAGTATTTCCTTTTGAAAATAAACTTTGATTAGGAAACTATATTCTTAATCAATTATGTGTTTAGAAATAGGAAAGTAATATTCAATAATCGGTATTCATTTGAATCAACGGTTATTGGAGTTTGCTTGATTATCGGTATTCGTTTGAATCAACGATAGTTGGAAGATTGTTTCTGGTATTCATTGGAATCAACAGATTTGATTTGTGTTATCACGTTATTAGTCTACAGCAGGTTGGTATCTCTTTTTTTACTACGTCAATTCGTATGTTCGTTTACTTTCACTACATCAAGACCTCATTAATACTGCTTTTGGAACCATGTTCCTTTTAGGACTAGGGTGAGTCATTCTAGAAAAATTATGGTGATTCACCCTTTGAGTATAGTTCCACACTAGTTTTACTATCTTTTTATTATTAAACTGTCTCTGATGGTTATTACAATCATACTGCAGATGATCAAAACTTCCACATACATAGCAAGCTTTGTTAATCATCTCAAAATTACTCCTTAATCTTTGAGACATCATATAATTCTAGTTTCTTTGATTTCCTCTAGGACTATGTGTTTTCTGCCTATTTTGATTACCTTGTTTAACAGTTGTTTTTCTAGGAGATTTTACTTGTTCTTTAGATTTAACAAACTCTATTTTAGCAAAACTAGGTTTAACCATTTTCTTTTAAATCTTAGCCTGAGACATATCTTCTTCCTTACTATTAGACACCCAATCCTCAATAATTAGAGCACCATTATTCTTCGTAACAACCTTAGGCTTGTCTGCACTATCCTTAGCTTTACTAGTCTCAACTACAGGCTTCTTAACTGTAGGCTGACTAATTATAAGCTCATTTACAAACTTCTCTAGACTAAAGAATGACAAATTAGGTTTTGGAGGCTTAAAATTTCCTTTATAGGGAGGTGGAACAGCATTATACCCTAAACCTATTTTGCACTTATCAACTATCTGACAGTCTATTAGTTTGCTTAAGCTTTTAGATGAATTCTCAAGTTTTTCTACTGTCAGTTAAATTTTATCTTTTTTGTTTTTGAGCCAGTTCCATATTTCTCCTAAGCTTTGTAATGGATACTTCTTTTAAATAAATCTCACGTTTTAAGAGCTTGATATCTTCTTCATAAATAGACTCATTTTTCTTATAAACTAGAAGTCTTGCTTCTACAGACTCTAAACTTGTTTTATAAGTAATAGCATTTATCTTAGATTTCCTTAAGTCTTTTAACAGTTGTTCATTTTGTTCTTTAAGAATCTCTTTGCCCTTATTGTTAGCATAGCCATCTGCCACCTCAAGTCCATCTCTTCTAAATCATCATGATTAATTTGTTGCAATGCAAAGTTAGTTAGACCTTCTTCTGCTTGATCACTCCAATCATAATCACCAAGACCATCACATGAGATCAAAGCATTAGAAGTAGTTGTCTCTACTGGCACACTTCTTGTGTTCTCCCTATTCATGTTTTCTTGGTTCCTTAGAGCCTTGCACTCCTTTGCAAAGTGTCCCCTTTTGTGGCAGTTGTAACACTCCACCTTAGACTTATCAAACCTAATGGTTTCAGTACCATTCATAGTAAGCTTTCTTCCAGTGTTCTTCAAGAATCTCCTTGCCCATATTGTTAGCATAGCCATCTGCCACCTCAAGTCCATCTCTTCTAAATCACCAGGATTAATTTGATGCAGTTCGTCATTATCGCAATGTGGAATGTTTGTTGACGTGCAAAGAAAGCACAAGATAATAACACACTCAAGTTGTCAATTGTTGTTGAGTTAACAGCAGTAGCTTGAGTGCTAGCAGTTGTAGCACCATGAGCAATATTAACTGCTCCATTTGTACTGCTGGTGCTGTTTGAGGACACAAAGGCTACGTTTTGTGTGTTTGTGCTTGAGCTTGATGTCCCTTTGACCTCTGGTTCGTAGATCTTTAGGTTTTTATAAAGATCATCCAAGCTTAATGTATCTATCTCAGGCTTGTTCCTCCACACAATGTATTGTGTTCTATTCTGTTGATAGACCTATCTTAACTTTCATCATGACTATCCCAACTGCCGATAAGCTTTTGAGCCTATCAAAGTTTGATCTAATACTTCTAACTAGATGCAGTAAAAATTGCATACTACTCGCTTAGAAGATTCATCTGATTCTTTTTAGTAGCAGCATTCATTTCAAACCTCTTCTCAATAGCCTGCAGCAATGACTTGGCATCTTTGATGGGGTTAAACTTTAATTGATGTTCATTAAGAGATGCCATCATAACGTGCTTCTTGCTCGGCTAACCTCCTTTTGTGCCTTTTCTTTAAGCATTTGAAGGAGGCAATTGTACTTCTGCAACACCTTCAACAACTTTGCAACTAGAGGCATTCCCCATTCTCTATGACTTCCATAAGAATATCATCATTTGGACGTACTGTTCCATCCTCATCCTCCAAAGCTCATACTCACCTGGTTTGAGCATAGGCACTTTTGATGCAGCCACCATATGTACTGAGTCTTGATCCATGTCTTCTTAGCAAAGTTTCTTAAAGCAAATGCCTGATAAACACTTGTTTGATCCACTTGGAAATAATGGATCTTGAATTCCTTAGCTTGTGTAAGGTTTAGTTATGCAAGATAAATCCTACACAACTTATGATAGAAACTTTGTTTGATAATACTAAAGATTATGCGGAATCTAATCTTTAATATAAGAAGAATTCTTCAATGAAACAGTAATTCTAATGAACACACAGATTAACAAACAAAAGCTTCAATATATTAATACGAATACTCTAACTAGTATTAGGGTTACAAAACCTTGAAGCTATGACAATTCTATGAATGACTCATTTTTGATACATAGAACTCTATACCCTAGGACCTCCTTTTATACACCAAGGAGTCCTAGTCGATTTACAATATATTACAAAAACTTAGAATATTCTTAAAGATCTATTCTATAAATAACAATCCTTATCAACTAAGTAATCTTGATCTTTAAGCAATCTTTATCTTCTCTGAGCAGTCTTTATCCTTTCAGCAGTTGTAATCTTTCAGCAGTTGTAACTTTGTACCAGCAGCAGTAACTTTGAACACTAGCAGTAGTAACTTATACAACAACAGCATTAACTATGTACAAGCAAGAGTAACTACTTAGAATATTTTCTTCAATCTTCTCTAGCAGTACTAACTTTACTCTAGCAATACTAACATATACAAGCAGTAGTAACTAGCAGTACTAATATACACTAGTAGTACTAAGTTATACTAGCAGTACTAAGTTGCACTAGCAATACTAACTAAGTTACACTAGCAGTACTAACTACTTAGCATATTTTTCATTAAAGTTAATGAACAATACTAACTTTATGCTAGCAGTAGTAGCACAAACCTTAGTAGCAGTAACTCTATGATCATCAAGAAGTCTTTTAATCCTAACAATATTGTAGAGATCGTTTTAGACTCAACTAGAATCGAAAATAACAAAGTATTGATACGCATCGGAATTTAAATAAAGAACAATGTTATTTTCACAAGGATTCACATTCATACAAGCCTCAATTCTATTTGATTAATATAGAACGATTACCTAACTATAACAGGATCAAAGAAACCTTTGTTCTTAGAGCTAAACCACACTAGACGTCTACATCTTTACTTGTGCACATATAATCACACGCATAACACACACAAACAATGTCTAGGGATCTCTTTATATATATAGTCCATCTAGACTTACAAAGGAATCTTAATTGTGTTAGGAAACTAAATCTTTTCCTAATCTTTGATCTTTATCTTTAAGGAGAACTTTTAGAATCCTCCATCTTTTGTAGAATTCTATATTGCTGACTTTGATCCTTTTGTTTCATTCTTTATTCTTTTAAGCAAGTTTCTTTTGTATCATCAAATCAATAATTCCCAACAATCTTTCCCTAATTGATGATGACAAAACAAACAGTAAATTGATTCCAAGATGATCCATAGTAGCTTAATCTTCAGCAATCTTCATCTTTAAATCTGATCTTCCATGAATGAAACAATCTTCCCCTTTGTTGGGAATTAAACTCATACACTTAGTACTGCCAAACCAAAGACTTAGTACTGCTCAAGATTACAATTGCCAGTACTAACTAGTTAGTACTGCTAGAAGAAAGTTAGTCCTACCAGTACTAACTTAACACTGCTGAAGGAGTTAAGACTGCTGCATGAAGACTTAAGACTGCTCAAGAGATAAAGACGTGTGAAGAGATATGTATTGACTTATTCTGTGTATATTCTATTTAGTAGAAAGATATGCATATAAGATTAGAATTATAGAGGATTTGTAGTTATCTTGTAAAGGACTCCTTGGTGTATAAAAGGAGATCCTAGGTTATGATGTTAGATGCGAATTCATAGAGTTGCATGCACAATAGTAATAGCTTCAAGGTTGTAAAACCTAGTACTAGACAGTGTACTCGTATTATTGATCTTAATAATATTGAAGCTTTTTGTTACATCTTTGTTCAATTATATTTATTGTTACATTCATAGTTCTTTTAAGTATTAAAGAGTAGATTCCGCATACTCTTTAATATACACACAAAGTTTCAACCATTGTTATTTTGGATTTATCCAAGGTAACATACTCTTTACAAGCTAAAGAATCAATCATAGTTGGGATCAATAGTGGTATCATGGCTTAATGTTCTGAACTTTGATCCTAGAACGAAACATTAACAAGGAAGATCTCTTTACTCACAAGGAAGAGATGGATCTAAAAACTGCCCAAAACAATTGATGATTTTACACACTTAGAAGTGATGAGGGCAGTATGACACTTCTAGAATTGATGATTTTATGTACAACATTGGCCAAGAAAGTATATGGTGCTGCTTATACCAAACTTATTAAAAAAGTAAAGAAATTAGAGAAAACTATCAAGTCCAACCAAGCTAGAAGAAGAGCAAAGATATGGTTTCAGATGATGAAGAGGATTTAGAGGATTCTTCCAAACAGGGGAGGATGATAGAAGAAATTGATCAAGATGCAGGAGTTACTTTGGTTACTCCTAACATTGTCAAGAGATCAACATGAAGATTCAGTGGGAGTCTTTAGTGCTGCTAAAGTACTGGCATGTGCATCTAAAACAGTATGTTCAACATTATTACTAGAAGAAGAAGGGCAGTTAGTACTGACAGTGGTGAAATTAGTACTGCTAGTAGATTGTTTAGTACTGCTGAATGAATAGTTTCGTTACTACTGGTGCTCGCAATGCAAGTTAGTTATTGCTGGCTATTGTTCAAGAGGTTAACATCAGTATTCCTTCACCAACTATTGTTAGTTCAAAGCATAAAGCAAACGGTAAAATGTAGGAATCTGAGGATTAAACATACTAAGAGAATAAACTACTGCAAGAATAAGAGAGGCTTTGGTCATGAAAGAGCAGAGAACTGCAAGAGGAATTGGGTTGGGAATGAAGAAAGAAAGGATGGTTAGAGGTATGAAGCGCTTCAATCTCTTTTATCTGAGAAAGAATGGGAAAAACATCTAGAGCAATGAGCTTGAAGCATGTTTGAAGAGCTATCTAGGTGACTACAAGTACACCAACTCCAAGGATAATGTACGCTATGACGAAAATAAACGAAGGTAAAGGAACAAGTACAGTGAAGTTGATCAAGCAAAGATGCTTGTAGATCTTATTAATCAGAGAAAGAAATATTTTGCTGTATAGAAAGCTGAAGCAAAAAGGAATAAGCCTATGACACAAGCTCAACAGGGGAATTATATGATTAATTACATCAAGCACATGGGAAGTCATACACTGCAGCAATTGAAAAGATATTCTTTTGATGAGCTCAAGGAATTATTTGAAACTACAATGAAGAATGTCAACACTTTTGTACCCATGGAGACTAAAGATAGAGGAAGAGCATCAGAGTTAGCAGCTGGAAGTTCACAAGCAACAATTATTGATTCTGTAGAAGTTGGAAGTTCTAAAAGGGCTGCAGAAGCAGAACTTGATCATGAAGGTTCTAAGAGGCAAAAGACAAATGAAGCTTCAGGATCAGTTCAAGAACAACCAGAAGAAGAGGAAAAAAGAGATTGTCACAAGAGGATTTACATAGATGCACTCACAGGTCCAGGGTACGGCCAAATCGTCTTTATCTACCAGGTTGCGCCTTTTCGTTCTTGACTTCCAGTGTCCTCCGTTACTGGTGCTGCTTTCTGATGATGGTCTTTGTCTTTCCCTCGATCTCTATACTGGTCCTGGTCCCCCGAGAGTAAGTATCGCTATACGATTCTTCGACGCCCCGGAAGCGGTCTTTAATTCGGGGATGCTCCCTACTGAGAGAATGACCTCTACTGTGAGAGAGGGCTCTCGAGTCTGTCCTGCTTGGCCCGAATTTTGTTACACTTGGCGAGTATGTATCACTGAGTCTCTCGTGCACGCTTTTCCTTTGGTGGCTCAAGCGGTTAAACACGTTCCTGTCATCGCGCTTCTCGCGCCCACGTGTCCGGGATATCCCAGGGTGGAATCTTGTAGGCGAGTTATCTGCCCTTGAGTTTAAGAAGTTCTCCCTTTCTCTTCGGGTTTTCTTAGGTTTTTCTCTAAAGTTTAGTCTGGTTTGGACTTCGTTTCGCTTGTCACATCGTGCCTTCTCCATAATGATCGGCAGGATGTCTTCGTAGTGTTCTTCGCAGAAATCCAGGATGTTCACCCTGGATGCGGCGTCTGGAACCTTTTCATTGTTTGCATTTTTCGTGACAGTGGTCACAATGGGAGTTGCATTAGCCATCGCGCTCATTCTGATGAGAGTAATTCCTAGTGTCGGGTCCCACGAATGGCGCCAACTTGTTGATACAAAAGTTAGGTTAGGTCTAGTTTGATCTGAATAGGCTGTTATTCGGGTATAGAGTGCCTCGTTCTTGTACCAAGTGAATTTGTTGAAGGACCATGCACAAGGAAATAAACATCGTTAACCTTATCGTAGGAGCGGATCCCACGATTAGACTCCGACGTGAGAGTAAGTATATGATTTTAAGAGAGTAATTGAGTGTAATTAGGGTTTGTTGGATACCTGTATTGATGCTAATTACGCTCCTTTTATAGGCTGAATACCTCTTAGGGTTTCCGTATCTTTCGGCCCAAGATGCGGCCGATATTGTAGGGATTCGTAATTATCCTTCATGATTTAAATAAGTAAAGGATATCTTCTTATTTAATTAGATTATCCTTTCCTAAAGATAACTTGTAAAGATGCTGCGGTCACGGTCATTTGTGCCACGAGCCGCGACCCGTAGGTCCAGGAGGCCGTGACCGCGAGTCATGGGCCACGGGCCCATTATCAGCTACCGAGTCCATTAGTATGAGTGGGCCGGGTCGTCCCATACTATACGTCACCAGCTACGTTATATGCTATTATGTGAAATTAACATTCAAAATTCATATGTCTAAACTAATACTCCATCCGTCTCAAAATTATTGTTAAAAGATAAAAACCACACAGTTTAACTAATCAAATAGAATATTGACCTATTAAAATCTCTTTTTATTTGTTAAAATGAAATGTGAACAATTATTTTAGGACATTATAAAAGGATATGTATATGTATGCATGCCGCTATGTGGTTCTCCAAATTTAGGCTAGATGGAGTAAGACCAAACTCACCATGGTGAGTGGCCACTCACCATTCAAACCTTATGCCACCCTATCAAACTCGCGTGTGAGTTGGTGCTTGAGTGGTGAGCCACTCACCACAAGTGAGTGGTATTATTTGGGACCAACATGTTTCTTTATCCATTATATATAAAAAAATTAAAACTTTTATTTTTTACCTATAAATACCTACTATTTCACTCATTTTTTAAACACAATTCATTTATTTTTAAACAAAACTCTCACATTCAGTATTGTATTTTTAACGTAATGTTTTTATGATTATGCAATCTTTTTAAATTATGAATAAAAATTTTTAATTTAGTTTACGTTTTTATTAATTTTGTATGTTTACGTTAACGTTTTTATTAATTTCGTACGTTTACGTGAACGTTTTTAATTTATTAATGAAAGTAAATTAAATAAAAAAATGATGTGTAAGGTAAGTTTGGTATGAAAGGTGAGTGTTAAAACGGTTGAAATGTGAGTGATAAAGTTGAAAGGTGAGTGGTAAAGTTGGAGAGAGAAAGCTGACGTGGCGCTGAGGTGGATGGTGAGTTTAGTGCTCTTACTCCATCCAGCCTTATATGCCACTAAATTTTGTACAATTTGATTACTTCATGTCTTTATCATGGTGGCAACCTTGAAATGAGTATGACAACAAGTGTGGAGGGTGGAGGGTGCAGTTGAAGGTTTTCTCTCGCCACATCAGCTTCACATCACCATTTAACACTCTCGCTTTTCTTTCCTTCTCATTTCTCTCAACCTTTGCAACACTTTATTTTTTATTTTATTTTTTTGAAGTCTTTTTTATTTTTTTATCATTTAAAATACATCTAATACACACATACTCACTACACAATCGACACAAAAGAAGTAAAATACTACCGTAATTCTCTTCTTGGAGAATGTGTTTTTGTTCCGGGCGTATAGTTCCGTTCAGGATCTTTTTCTCATTTTGCTGCAATGTCTTGCCTTTCCTGCTGGTGCACCCCTACACCCTAATTTTATACCACTTTCTTAAGATTATCATTACAAATAAGTACTCAGTTTCTAGTTATAGCCCATTTATTACTAGGCCCATTTTGTGAACTTTTTTTGGAATTTTTTTCCTGTTCTTTTCAACTGTTTTAGCTGCAATCTTTTTGCTCATTTTGACCCATTCTGTACAGAAGGTACTGTTGTTTACCTTTAACTATTTTTGGTCCCGGTATTTTAATTCCTGCATTTCCAAAAGTTATCGATTGGAGTCAAAATAATCAAGTACTATCTGATGATGATAATAACAATACATAATTACTTCACACCGACTACATTTAAATTGCTGACTAACCTAGTAAGCAGAAAAACGCAGAATTATTGTTTCTTAAGGAGGAAAAATACACTACCAAATTCTGTGAGTGAGATCTCACAAGAAAGAATACAACAAACAACATTAACGTCACAAAGTCATCTAAGTTGTGTCACTTAGCAAGCGTTTATGTCGGTTATACTGCTTCTCCATGAAGACCTTCGATGCACCATCAATAGTCCTTTGCCATGTCTAAAGTACAAAGACAAAAAACAACAAATAGTTGAGTTGTATCAACCTTATCATTACCTCATCGAAAAGATAAGTTGTTCTAATAACAAAATAAAAAATGCCATTGTACACTGGACTACTCAAGACAAATGTCGGGAAACTAGAGTCCGGTTATGAATGTTCAGAGCCTAATTCAATCAGATATTTACGGAGTTGAAAGCAATTTGGACGAAGATCATCATGTTATGTATTATAAACTGTACACATCAAAAGAGTGCAAGAAACCTGACCAAAATGTGATGATTTTGTTACAGTGTGAATTCTAGCACAAAATTGAGATACTTTGGTTAGTCTCACTTGACTGTATCACACCGTGAATTGAAACTATGATCAAAGTTTCAAGCAATATTCGCGGATTTAAATGTTGTCATTTGCAAGCACAGATTGCGCTCTTCCAAACTAATAAGACAAGTTACTTGTATAACACAACTTTAAAGCTTGGGAAACAGCTAGATCCCCAATTGCCATTCATAGTTTCATACTACGCTAAGCCCTATACCATTATGTTTTGACTTTTGATTTTATACACTTTGAGATTCATGACACTTGCTAAACGGTTCAATTGCATAAAAAGTCAACAAGCTTTTGCTTAAAGATCAACAAAAACCATTTTGTAAAAAATTTTGTGTGTTCGCTGAAAATGGGCATTTCCATATTTAACATACTTAGCCAAAAAAAAGCTGTGTTAAGTTTTCGTGCAATTTGCTTGCCCTAATAGGTGCCGATGGTATCTTAAGATGCATTCCCTAAGCCAAATTGAGATAAGTACCAATTTCCATCTAAACATCACCGAAATGTTTTATTGTAACTTACAATTTTTTAGACATTATCGTTCTTATTGTTTCAATCTCCTAACTAATAACTTTAAAAAGTTTCAAAGTCGTAACTAAATAATTTATACTTCTGTTTCAATTATGCATACCATTAGAATTGCACAATTAGGACACAAAAACAACCCAATTCACTAAAACCTTAAACCAGTAAATCAAACACAAGCATAATCAAATTCAAACAAATTTGAAAACGTACCTTTTCAATCACTCCTAATATCGACCGCTTCCTAAAACTCCTCCCCTTAAAATGCGCTCTCCCAACTTTCACCAACACCCCCGCACCAGACGATCTACGCCCCGTCCCAACCGGAGGCAGCAACGACTTCCTTTCTACAACAACCATACCCTCCAAGCTTTCACGACGACTAGTAACTGTTTTCTTTCGTCGTTTAAACAATTGCAATGACTTATTTTTTGGTGAATCTAGCTCGGCAAATTTGCTTAGCAGTTCGTCTGATGACGCTTTTGTGACATGTTGTACTGCAGGTGTTGGTGTTGGTGTCAGTGTAGGTGTTGTCGCTATTGTTGTTAAGGTTGTTGATGTTGTCATTGTTGGTACTAGGATAAATGTTTTTTTTTTTGTGTGTTGTGTGTGAATTGAATCTTAATGAGAGGGAAAATATTGGACCGTTGGTGGTGGGTGGTAAGAATGTGGGAATATAGCCGTTGGGCTAACATGATAATTCTGATAAGTGTAGAATTATGACATTAGTTTAATAGCTTATGATAGTGGATGCAATAATATAGTATGAATAAACTAACGCGCCTCTTATATTGGTATGAAATCAATGGGTTCTTTTAAGTAACGTTCTTGGGGATGTTTGTTTAGATAAGAAAAGAAAAGAAAAACTTGAGATATATGAAATGGATCCGGGTTTTAACATTAAAAAGAAAAGGGTGCAACATATGATCTAGAAATTATATAATCACGTATGGATAAGTTTTTATAAATATCAAACATGTGTTTTAATTGAATGCGGTTTAGCTTAAGTATTTGAGGAATTTTTTTTTGGAAAGGCAGCATATTATAAAACCAAACAAAGTACAAATATAATACATGGTGTTCCCCTTAAATAATCAAAGTTGTTGAGGAAATGTCGGTCGACATAAAATAATCAAAGTATTTGAGGAAATGTCGACATAAAAAAATATAGAGTTAACTACATTTTTGGTCCTTGTGGTTTACAGAATACAACGGTTTAAGTCCAATAGTTTAAAACGTAGCGGATCCAGTCCAAACCCGACGACCCGTAACACTTTTGGTCCATTTTTGGACTAAACCCGTTATACCCGACAAACCACAAGGACCAAAAGTGGACCAAAAATGTTACGTTTTAAACTATTTGGACTGGATCCGTTACGTTTTAAACTATTGGACTTAAACCGTTATATTCGGTAAACCACAAGGACCAAAAATGTAGTTAACTAAAAAATATATGAAGTTAGGATTTCTACATCGGTCTAAACTTTTTAAGGTACATTAGTAATAATTAAAAAAGAACGAGATTAGCTAAATCGAAGAAAAATGTTAAAGGAAACTGACTTTTAGGCCTAAGCGTCCGAGTTGCCGATCTAAAGATAGACCTATAAAAATACACTAATTAAACACATGAATGATTTAAAGGCAACTATTTATTAGACAATAGGGCCAGAGCTCGTCTGTGAGATCAGGTCAATTAGAGTTTCTAGGTTATTGTCTTTTTAAATATTTGATAATAATACAAAGCACCTTACCGGGTTTTCATTATTTGATATGGTATCAGAGTGTGTTTGATCATCAGATCTAGATGGCTATGTTGAGCCGCCTTCTTTATATCACCACGTAAACCCTAGCCACGACGTCTTATTTAATTGTTGCCTAATGCCATTTGTACTACAATCCACTAGCTTTGCTACGATTTAGTCATACGCCCAACTTGTTTGCTATCCAATCTTATCACAAAATAAAAGTGAAGGTTTAATGCTTTGTTATTTTATGTTGTTGCATTATGGAAGATTAAGTCTTCCTTGTTGAGGATATCGTCAACAAATTAACTATCTTGCGTATGCTTTTGTGTTTGCAAATCGTTTTTTTGTGTTGATGCAGATGAAGATTTGTCTCCGCTTGCTGTCGAACGTCTTCATCAATAATATTTTTTTTGCACTAGTCTTTATCTAGCTTTCTCATCCAATCTGAGCTTTTGCGATTTCGTCGCTCGGATTGCAGGGGAGTATTAGATAATAAATTAAGGCCTGGGCCCGTCTGTGGGTTCGAGTCCATTAGGGTCTCTAGGTTATTGTCCTTATAAATATTTGATAATAATACAAAGTATCCTACAGGGTTTTCATCATTTGACACTATTATAAGGACAAGGTGACGATTCCAACTATCCAAACTTTTCTCAGTAGCAAAGAGTTTAGTGCACGTTGAACAATGTAGTATACAAGGGATGATGTGGTCCCGCGTTGTGGCAAAGCATTATTAAAAAAACACATAAACTATTTGCACATTTATCGTTGAGTGTAATTGTTGAATTAACCTGTACATAATTTTGTAAATTGAAGACTTAAACAATACCATTTGCTAAAAGATTATTCATTACATGTAAAAAATCAAATACAAATACTAATCCATAAAACCTATGACACCGAACTATTGCCAGATATAATATCAAGATAGTAAGCCCAATATGAATAGGAGTTACTCATTAAAGCCTTATCATCCCCTGGCCTCCGGTAACACATATCGTATTAATACGTGGAATGAAGCAATTTGTTGCGTCTTTGTTATTTCATCTCTCTCGTCTGCAACAATCAGAATTCCCATGAGAAATATATATAAACAACAACTAAAAGATGAAATGTACTGTTTTAACCCTAATTATTGCATCTCAACTTATCTAAGGAGAAAGCGCAAAGAACTCAGGAACACCATAATGACACATATAGTTAATAAAGTCCTCAGATTCTTTTCGTTCATTAAGAAAACCCTCGTTGACAAATTCCCTACCCAACGTGGCCAATTGAACATCAACAAATTCAAACTGCATTGGTCATTCAACAATTGGACTAAACTGCAAGTCAACTATTGCATGACATCATTAATCTGTTAACATATTCACGTCCGTACCATTTCTTAATTCGGTTAACACCGAAGCCTTATATCGATTTCTTCCATACTTCTCACTTGAACATCATTGCACAAACTTGAGATTTCTTCGATACCTTATACACAACTAATGCAAGAACTCATATACCGTAATTGGTACCAAAACAAGGCTGCATTTATATGAAAAACATGTGTCAAGAATGGTAAAATTAAAACTAATCGGAAGTTTGTTCAAGTGGTGGTCACAGAGAAGAACACTGACCAAATAACCAATAAAAACCGTTTTTTTTCCAATAGCGCACCTTGTTGAAACAAACATATGAAAATTTAAAACACCAAGAGCTGAAACAAAGGGATAAGAAAAATAACACTAAGAGAAATTTACCTGCAGACGAAAAAGTTTTAAACAAACCTTACCCACGAAAATGAAAAAGCTTACGAGGACGCTAAATCTGTAAAAAGAGTGACAATGCATGACCGGAATGACCCAACAGACACCACCAAAAACATACATGAACCGAAATGCAATTGTAAGCGGAAATTGTTTTCAAAACTTGTTATCTTATTTACCTGTGTTTAGCGAAAACCATGTAAGACACTAACGATCAAAGTAACGAACAGACACCTTTAAAATTAAACGTTTTATATTTAGTGTAAGAACGCAGTTGGACACACTAATGTTGGTGTCAAAAGGATGGGGGAAATAACAAGACAAAGTTTCTACAATAAATGTATGGGATCTTAAAACAAACTCCAATTGCAGTGCTCGTAGATAACTCGTTTCTTATTTTTTCACTCTTCAAACACTAACACACATGTTATTAATCGGAAATCATAAATACAAAAAAAAAACCCGAATAATTTGGGTAAGGGACTTGGCTCAAATTTCGCATGGTATACATAGTTTGGTACATTAACAAACAGCGACCCGGAGAATCATCATAGCCCGAGAAATGGTATAAATATAAAAAATTACATATTGTAACATACCTCAAGTAAACGGTTTCGGTGAGCCAGAGAGCCTTTCATCATCAGAGTCCAAAAACTACAACATTTATAAAAAATAGTTGTTTAAAGACATAATAACCAAGGTAGACTTAATCACATAAACAAAGTTACTGAATATCCATAGCAGCACAACATAAAAAAAAACCCGACACTAATATGAAATATTAAAATTTTAAAAAATAACACGCAAAGGAAACAATTAAAATACCTAAACAAACTTATTCATTAAATGTATGCAACCTTCTATCGTAAGTGTGAGGGGAAAACATAATGAGTTCCGTTTTCACATTAAAAGAAAAGTATGACCTGGACACATAGTTCAAACATAAAATACATAATTCACGTACCTCTTACAAAAATAAACACCACAAACATAAATGAAACCTTTTATTTTCATCCATCTAACATAAAAGTAGATTTGACATTCTTCACACAACCTCTACAAGCATTCCGCAGTTTGAATTTGAAATGTGAATGGTCAACAATAAACACGTTATTGTGCCTAACAAAAGCAACCCATAAAATATACAGACAACCGTACCACATTCTACAAACACCGAATAATGCATACCACCGACGTTGATATTAAAACACATACCTGCATTGACGGTGCTGCTTGTGTCAAGAACCTTCGCCTCCAGTATGCATAAAACATCAACGTCAACATGAAACTGAAAACAATGATAAACGTATAAAAGTGTGCAAATACAATCAAAAAGACTATAAACCTTAAAAACATAATAACATATATAAGAAAGACCGAAACAAAATGCACCTAATAGAATTTATGATTATATGCAGCCCATATCGCCGTCAAACAACTGCAGCCTGCCTAAAATAACAACACACTGCCGAGGTTCTTAGAAAATAATAAAAAGACCAAAGTTCCCTACAAATTCCAACTAATGCAGACCGTGGACATTAAAACTAAAACATAAACCAACATTAATGGCACCATCTACGTAAAAGAAATTTTCTTGCATTGTCCACAAAACATCTGCAATAACAACAACGATAGGAATATGAAAACTTAAATTAAAATATAACAGCCGAGAGTCAAAGAAATTTTAAATTCTTTTATTAATTAAAAACATCATAAACTTTGAAGAAGTAAAAACATATATAACAAATGCCAAACCAAAACGACCCCATAATACATACAATTCTACACAGCCTATGCAATGCGTCACTTACGATCACAAACAACCCGTATTGTCGACAAATTACTGTAACCTGCCAAGTTGACATTGTCATAACAAAAATAAAATCCCAAACGCGATATACAAATGCCGAAAAAAATGGGAACGCTAAAACTAAAACACGTACCTAGGTGACATAACCGATCCCGTAAACATGTTTTGCCTGCACTATCCATAAAAATCCACAATAAAAAAATCGACGGGGAACTAAAAACACAAATTAAAGTATAGGAGCAAGCAATTAATGAAATGTGGTGACAAAAGAATTAATCCATACGTAATTCTCACAAAAGGATTCAGATTGGTAAACATCATGGAGGTAGCCATGGAAAAGGGTTCAGAAACGAATACCCCTGCATACATCCAAGTTAAAAAATCGCCCTCCCCATATAACCTAAACACCCATCAGTTTACTTGTTTAGTATTTAGGGTACAAGTATTCGGTTGACAAGAAAAACACTTATCTTGGCCTCTTGAAAACTGGAATATTCAAGTTCAATTCCTGCTAGGTGCAAACAACCTTGAAGTGGCCACGCCAACCTCCTAAAAAGGGAGGGCTTTACTTGGTTTGAGTCTATATGGCGGTGGGTTCAAACCCTGTAGATTATTTACGGTACCCAATGTCAAAACCATGGTTACAAAAAAAAGCAAGTAGTTAATGAGCCTTTGGATTCTATAATCAACTAATCAAGTAAAAAGATCATAAGCTCAAAAGAAAAAATAAATAAATAGAAGAAACACCGAAACAAACCACACCCCATACATGTCCCTTACAATCACACACAACCCATGATCCGCGTCACTTATGATCATACACAACCCATATCATCGAAAAATGACTACATCCTGCCGAAAGCAACAACACACGTTTGACAATTTTAGAAAATAATAAAAGCAAATATCCACGTTAGATACTCTAAAACACATTATCACCAACCAAACGCAAATTTTACCAGTTTCATATACAAACTAAATACATGCCAAACCTTAAAGGGTCCAGCATAAACTTCATACGACCAACAAACATTCAAACGATAAATAATGCAAAACCACTTTAATTTATAACCTCAAAACTATCGGTAATTCTGCTTTTAAACGCAAACAAAACCATAAACGGCCAAGCAGAAACCATGAATGACACATTTCTCTATAATAAATTTAACACAAATTATCACTTCATTTAATCTCAGGTCTAACAAATCAACAAATGATTAAATCATCATATCAACGCAAAGATTAAACGAAATTGTTGGGGAAACATTGAATAAGATTTCCTTTATGTTTAAATGATGACAAATAAACGTTCGCAACACTTAAAATCACAAACGATAGCCAAAATCAGTAAAACAGAAACAGTGACTTTGGCGTGCTAGTCACGCGTCAGTACGTAGCCAGCGTGCCACACTCGAATTCCATTTTACGGAATTTTGCTCATCGGCTTTCCTCTTACCCGAAACATGTGGATCTTTTAATAATGGTATGTACATGATACTTGAGCAATTAGAAACACTCAAAACAAGGTTTAGACTTATAGAGGAGATAAATCAAGTCCTCCCGTTTTTCAACAAAATGCCAACTCATTTCTTTTATCAAACACCTCTAGCCAAGGCCGAAACTTCTGTTCTAAACCTAGCATAATCATACTTTCAACATACTATCAAACGATAGTATTCATTTGACCTTATTTCAGATTTACGTTGTCTCTAATCACGTAACAGGTTTATTCCCTTATTGGTCAAACTAAGTCAACGGTCACTTTGCGTAAATGCATCATTTCCCTTTACGAGATGTGTTTTACATGAGATGCAAAGCACTTAGCTTGTTTGCATCAAGACGATTAGTGATCATATCTATTGTTGATTATCATAGATTAAGTCTTAATGACTATTTATATTTGTGGTAATTAAAGGTTAATTGTGCTTTAATCCTTTTTACCTTTCCTACACTTAAAATGTTTTACAAGCTCCCACATTCCTCTATATATTCCCCACACATCACCTACACCTTACTTTTTACTTAAACATTCCCTAATCATTTGTTAATCCCCATTTCCCAACAAATGATTACTCTCACCATCCCGTACAATATAATCATTCCTTCCCATTTCCCAAATCATTCCTTAATCATCATTGCCCAAGTCTTTTTTCTCTAAATTGCAATATGATTGATCACATAATCAATCCTTTGATTATCTCTATCTTCCTCGCCATCTTCACAACCATAAACCTTAAACCTTCACCAGTTAGACCTTCCCCAATCTTATCCTCACATGTAACAACTCACATTCCATTACACATTATACTTCCTTGTATTTGTTGTCTCCCATATTTCCTACATAGGCTCCTTGTGTCACATCACAACATTCTCACCCACACATTCCCGATTCATTATCTTCTTCACTCCATCACTTACACACATATTCATTTGAGTTTAAATTTCATACACATACACACACTCAAAGCTTCTCCTATACTTTTCACCCATATACTCACTCACACACTTCTACATTTGAAATTCAAACCTCACACGCTTCACCAAACTTCCTTCACACACTTTGCTAACTAATCATTCTCAACATTTAAATTTTAATATGATCCATAGGCTACAAACCATCACATCACTTCCAACTCATATCCAACTCACCTTATTATCCTAACAGTAAAATTTAAAATTTGAATTTGAAATCATAGGCTCCAAACCATCACATCAATGCCAACTCACTTATAGTCCACAACTCACAACTCATATAATTTGATTTTAAATTTCAAATTCTCCCCCTCACAACATCTACCCATTCTCTCTAAGAAAAACATATTCCTTTGACATATTCTTTCTCTCTTAACTATGCCAACTTACTCAACCATGGTTGGTTTCTAACTATGCCAATTACTTTTGAGGAATACATAATATACCCTTTGTCCAATGGCTCTTCTCAATCTCCTTGAAATTGGACAAACATCCTCAAAAGCTCTTTTAAACACTTCACAAACGTTTTTATCAAATGGCTATTTGAGTTGGTTGACCTTGAGTGTAAGAATAATGGAAAGGTCAAAGTGTGAAGTACAATTAGGGGTTTAACAAGAATGGGTATTTAAAACGCCAAAAACCCGAAAATCCAAGACCGGTGTCTGGTGTGTTGGTCATGCGCTGACGCGTGGGCAATGCACCACACTCGAAATGGATTTTTCCATTTTGGGTTTTTGGCCTATAAATACCCCTCTTGGATCTTGTATTCATCACCTCTTTCTATTCTTTCTTTCCTCGCTTTTCTCTTCTCATATCCTCTATGTTTAACACCACCTGTGTTCTAATCTTCTCAATCTATCATTCAATTGAAGAACACATCTCCGTAAGAGAGACACATAAGTACTTAATCCACACTTGTATGTTATTATTCGAGGGTCTTATTTCTCACACCTTTTCTATTAGATCGAGTCTCTAGGTTAGGTTAGGGCTTGATTCCTTTATCAACACTTATTCAATTTGGTTGTAAGGGAAGTCTTGTATCTTAGTGATCAAGCCTAGATTATTAGGGGATCTAGCTAGGGTTTGGTATATTTCAAAAGGGAAGTTCTTACTGGTATAGTTGATCTTAGTGATAGAAGAAAGTCTAATCACGGGTTCTTAGGGGTGGATTCCAAGGGCGAAATACCGTAGGGAGTAGCTCTTCTTAGTGAGCGCCGATTTTAGTGCATATCGGTGGAGCGAAGTTGTAATACGCTTTATAGTCCATCATAAGGATTATACTAGAGTAATAGTATAGGTTTTGTGGATTCACAAGTGGACATCCCTCCCGAACTAGTATATATCGTGGTATCTCTCTCTTTCTCTCTCTCTCTCTCTATATCTTTCTCTCTCTCCTTATTGTTCATATTACTAAGTAGATCACTACACCAGTCGGTTCCTTTGAGACTTGAAGTTTCATAAACTTCAAAGAATTCAAGAAGACCGTATTTACTCCTCCCCTCTACGGTTCTACAACAAGTTTTTAGTCCAACATACTATAAAAGAACCACTAAACCAACCGAAAACACACAATACCGCCTCATCCAAAGACAGGAAACCTATTACAAATCCAAGTCAATATTAATAACCAATGAACAAAATACATGAACAACATACATAAACCTTAAAACCTATAACTAAAATTTTTTCTAACAATGATGATACCTAAATCAAAATCAGGTACATCGACCATAGGTTCGACAAAAACCCCTAAAATAAGTATAACTTTAACCTCAAAAATTTAAAACTAACTAAAAGTCCTCAACATGCAACAATCCTATATCATGAATCAACATATTTTATAAATGACAAATGAAGCAAAAACTTACACGCAACCCTCCTCCGAACCTACAGACAGACGATCGTCGTTCGAAGATCGCCTATATCGCGAACCAATAACTTTTATCACAAAACATGTCAATCTCCAACGCCACGAATGATAAATGAAGCAAAAAACTTGCATGCAACCCACAACCCGACCTAGCGGAAGGCGATCGCCGTTCAAAACCATCACCACTAGCGTTGATATTTACTATGCATGTGTGGGTGTATCGGTGAATGTAGGTGTGGGTGTCCCGCCGTGTGAATTATGTGGGAATGACGCTCGTCTATGAGCATGAACCGGGCTACGATAATTGTTATCCACAAAATTCACCGAGTTTTCCACAATAATATCTTAATTGTGAAAAATGTGAGGGTCCTCATGAAGATTATCAATGTCAACTGTGGCATCAAAACTACCCTGAGTTTAACCCTTGCTATGATTCTAATTTTTACAATTTTGATCGACCCTCGCAGTATCCCGTCGATCAATCACCTCCTCAAGAAATGAGTATCCAAGATATGGAGGTTCAGAAGCAGCAGTATTTAGAGGAAATGCGAAGTATGATTAATCAAATTCAGATTGAAGATTATCGTAATAAGAGAATAGATATTCATTATAGAAGGGAATGTGAAATTAAGATTGATAAGCTTAAGGATAATTTTAATAAAATAAGTATTGAAATTGAGAAAAAGGAAGAAGAGCTTCGGCAACAAGAGCAGGCGGCTAATCTTAGTACTTATACTGCCGAGCCTTCGTGACGTTTCAATTCTATTTACGATGATGATGACGAGAACAGTATTATTCCTTTGAATGAAATTACTTCTCAAATTCCTCCATCTATTGCAATCACACCCGTCTTACCGACTATGGAACCCGAGGACTCTCTCATCATGGGGGATAAGGATCTTAACACTATTCCTGAAAAGGAATCAGACGAATTCATAAAGTCTAGTGCTGAGGACCTTGTCCCAATCCCAAGTGAGTCCGAGGATACGTTCGACAGTGATAGTGAGTGTGATTTGCCTTTTTGTGATAATACAGTGACTTTCTCTAATCCTCTTTTCAATGCTAATGATGATTTTACCTCTAGTGATGACGAGTCACTTCCTGAGGAGGATGTTCCGAAGGAAAATTTTAAAATTTATTTGAATCCTCTTTTTGAATTTGATTACGAGTACATCTTTAGTGACGTGAATCCTCTTTCTAATGAGGTGTTAGAGGACATCGAGAACAAGGACTCTTATGTTTCTAATCTTGATGAGCCGGTTTTGCTAGTCACACCTCTTTCTGATGCTAATGAGGATGGGTGTTTCAACCTAGGAGGCAATATTGATGAAATCAATGCTTTTCTTGATATGGATGTTTCTACGGATGTTGAGGACGATTATTATGACTCGGAGGGAGACATTATCTATCTTGAGAGTTTGCTTATTAAAGATAGTACCCATAATCTCCCTCCCGAGATGTTTTTAGATCATGACCCAAGAAGCTTAAAGGATGAACATGATAAAGATGATTTGAAGAGTATTGTCAAAGTTTTCGACCCCAGGATTCATAAGAAAATTATTTCTCTGAAAAATGTGAGGTTTACCTTTGAGGATCGCCATTATTTTTCCCTCACATTTGTTATCAGAATCTTTCTTCCTTATCTCACTTATTCTATGGATTCTTCTTTTCTTCTCTCTTCCTGGAGTGAAGACACCATTTTTGACCCAGGCATCTCCGCTTCTAGTTTCTATTCCTTAGAGCCGGTGTCATATGAAAGCCCGATGATGATTTTTCCATTCTTCTATTTCTGACCCAAGGACAAAGGAATTCGGAAGAGTCAAGCTAGAGACTCGCACAAAAACAAGCGCTTCTCGGGAGGCAACCCATGTTTCTATCTTCTTTTTCTATTTTTCTAATAAGTGTGATATGAGGAGGCTTGCCTCTTCTTTTCTCGTGTTTTGTGGCTTGTGTTTTATGTCCAGGATTGCCTTGGATTATGAAGACTCTTGTGCTCGTGGTTTTGTCCATCGTTCACTCGATCTTTAATCCTTAGCATGCTTTTATATGGGAATCTGATATCCTAGATCTTATTGACTAACGTTTATCTATTAGCATAATTAATAAACGGCTTTATATTGGCGTAGAGACCCTTTATATTAGGATTATGCATTGACTTTAGTATGGGGGTGGCAGTCTCACATTGAGGACAATGTGTAGTTCTAGTATGGGGGTGGGGGGGGGGGGTATCTATCAATTTGATCTTACTTTCATTTTGCGTTATCTTCACGCAACCCCGTTTTGCCATCAAAAATTTCAAAAATATGTGATTTTGTGCCAAAATTCAAAAAATTTCAAAAATAAAATAAGTGTTTTGATACGAATTTTTGACTTTCCGATGGTGAGAATAAGAATAAATTTTGACTTGATCGAGCATGTTGCGCTCTAGCTTGCCCCTTAACTTATATAAATGATAGCTTTTGCTAGTCTTTTATACAAGAAGCTTTAAAACGCGAATTCTAGCTTGAAAAAGCCAAGAGTTTGCAAGTTTCCATAATAGACTTTAAATATGCAAAGCTTGATTTTATAAGACTAAGCATTCGCGGATCTTTTTATTAAAGATTTTAAATTTGCGAAGAACGAGAAATGATAGAGTTGAGTATAAGTTGGATGCTAAGCAAGGATTAGTTGGAAATATTAAGAGCTCATAAGTGTAATTTGTGGCTTTTCCTCCCCGAAGCTTCTAACCAGACTAATAATACGTGCTCTTTTCGGAAATTAGACAAATTAGTGGTTTTATCACCCTTAAAAGTCTTTTAAGAATCAACATTTTTAGACTTTTTAGTCTTAGTTCAAATTTATACTTAAATTTTCTAAAAGATTTTTTTTCTATATATCATGGTAATGTAAAGTGTTGAAAGAAAATAATAATAATAATAACAATCCCCCCCCCCCCAAATTTTCTGGCGGAAATAGGCTACCGATTCTTGACGGCTCGCTACCGTTGTCTAGATAGTTAAAAGACCACAGGACTTGAAATTTGGCTAAATAATAATAATAATAATGATAACAATAATAATTATTATTATAATAATAATTATAATAATAATAATAATAATTAATATTAACTAAACGAAGCCGAAAATTTGACGTTCTGGATCATGGTCGGCTCGCATACCGATGTGACAGTCGTTTAAAGGGTGGAGGTAATAATAATAAATCCGAGACTGATAAAAGTTTACTGGATCATGGTCGGCTCGCATACCGATGAATATTTACATTTTTTATCTAAACATTCTTTAATAGCATTTTACATCATGCATTGATAACTTGTGTTTTAGAGAAATATTTAATTTTTCAAATTTTATTGGGTATATATGAAATTCCCCCTTATATGATAAACGAATCTAAATGGATGATAAAAGAAAAATGTTATATGTTTAAGTACCATGGTAATAGAACATTAGATATATTGTAATACATACTTGCACAAAGTTCATTCATGTTTCAATCGATAAATGAATGATATGGATAAAAAAAGATACTACATACGTGCACCTACTTCATGTTTCAATCGTTAAACGATTATGGATAGAAAAAAAAATGAAATCGTCTTGATGAAAATTTATAAATCTTAGCCAAAATTACCAAAAGTCCAAAATAAGATCATTCTACGATCCTACACGATCCGACCCGATCCTACGATCCTGATACGATCCTACTTGAATTGCGATCTTGATACGATCCTGATCGTTTTTTGTGTGTGGGGTCGTAGGATCGTACGATCCTACGACCAGAATCGCGATTTTGACAACCTTGGTTTAAAGGGTGGAGGTAATAATAATAATAATAATAAGAACTGTGGCCTGATAAAAGTTTATTGTCTCTAATCGGTTCGCTGCCGATGTGACAGTCTTCAAAAGAAGGCCCATAGTAAGAATAATAAATCCGAGACTGATAAAAGTTTGTTGGATCATGGTCGGCTCGCATACCGATGTGACAGTTTTCAAAAAGGTCGAGGATCTCCTGGTCGAAATAAGACTCCTGGACCATGGTCGGCTCGCATACTGATGTGACAGTTGTTTAAATGACCGAGAGGTTTAATAATGTTGCACTAATAATAATAATAATAATGGAGCCAAATTTTGAGTCCGGGGTTATCTAAATAAAGCCTTCGTCTCTGGACTCGTAGTTGAGTTGTTTCGGATGAAATAAAAAGGATAACCCCTAAATCATGCGAATTTAGAACCTTAATGTGGACCTTATTCTCACCATATCATCTCTTTAGGAAATGATTTCAAACTAATTATGGTCTAAACCGGGTTTACTTTATATGAATAAGGATTTAATTTATTTGTCACCAATAATAAAAATAAAATTCTTAGAGGATTTAGGAATAAAGGAGCGGAAATTAGCTTTGCGCACACAATTAGCATTTATGAGTAGCGTTAACATCTTAACTTGTATTTAACAATGATTTCATTTTTAAGCTTGGTTTGGGGCAAGTAAAAAATCGAGGACGATGAATGTATCATTTTAGTGTTTCTTGTTCCGTGATCCTTAAAGTTATGATTGAATAACAATAATAATAATAATAATAATAAGTGTTTACATATATATATATATATATATATATATATATATATATATATATATATATATATATATATATATATATATATATAAATGGTAAAACGGGGCGTTATAAACTAGTGATTTCTTAATCCCCTTAGATAAACACTTAACTACTTATCGAGGTAATAAGTCTAAGGGGGTTGAAATTTTTCGTTTTCCATGTGTGTATATGACATTGCGTGAGGACACGGCAATAACTTAGTATGGGGGATTTTTTATATGTGTTTAATCACATATCACTTTTCTTTATAAAAGCGAGCTTAAATGACCAAAAACAAATGGAAAATACATTGTATTCGTTTTTTTTGTTAATTGTATTGTGCAGGTAACGGTTATATCAAAAATGGACAAAAACAAAGCCAAATTGGACAAAACCAAGTACGGGACTGGAAGAGCATGGGAAAACGAAGCCGAGAGCCTATTCATTTTTAATGGGCCAAGCCATACCCATTTTGGGCCAAGCCATACCCATTTATTGGTCCGGATCAGCCTATTAATAATCAAACAATATTCATAGTCCAAATTATAAGCCTAGTCCAAATATTATCCTAATATCCAATCTAGGCCCAATTAATAAGATAAAGCCCAAGCCAAAATCAAGATCCGGGTCCAAAGTCAAATTAATAAACGAATGGGTCAAATTTACTATTTATTCATCCTTTTCCCCCATTTTTACAACTAGTACAAGTTACACAGGGAAAATCAATCACCCACACGAATCCTTCTAGAAGATCAAAGCCTAACACTCACCGACACGTCTGACACTTATTAAGCCACGCTGGCAATCCCCTCTCATTTGATTGGTGGAAAGGACGTGTACGTGATCCAACGCTTAAAAAGATGGGATTTGAAGATGGATTTTGATCAAGGGCTAAGGATTGAAGATGGGGACGCTCCTAAAGACCTAGAAGCTTCACTTCCAGCCTATAAATACCCACGAATATCACACAATGTATCTTATCTAGTGTAGTGTAGTTTAGGAGTAGTGTAGGTTTAATTTCAGCTTATTTACAACTTATTTTGCTTATTGTATTTTAATTTCAAATAGCTTTGTAATCATTTTATTATTAATAAAATCTATTTTTCAGCTTAAATTGTCTCTTTAAATCTTGTTTACTCTTATACTTGTTACTCAAAATGTGTTTGGAAATTACTTAATCAGTTCTAAATAAGCTCAAATTACCTTTCTAGTTGTTGCTTATGTAGTTAAGCTCTTTTAAAGCTTAACTGCATAAGCTGGTTTACTCAAATTCACCAAAATAACCTGAATAAGCCATTTGGAAGATAAGTCAGATCTGGAAGGGCTTATAGGGCTTATTCAGAGCTTATACTTTAAGCTAGCTTGTAGATTTAAGCTCCGTTGAGCAATTTTGATCCCTGTTTGAGCTGGGATCAAGGTACATGTTCCTTTACTCTTTTTAGCTTAATTTATGTTACATCACTTATCTGCTTATTTTATGCTTATCATTGTTGATTTTGTGCTTATTCTGTCTAGTAGTAGATTAATATGTCTAGTTTTTAGTTTAGATATAGCTTGTTTTGAATCTGACCATTTAATAGTTAAAATTGCTTAATTAGAGGTTAATGCTGCTCAAATCTGCTTACTAGTATAGCTTAAAATCTAATGCTTATTACTTTTAGGTTTTTTGCTTATTTGTATTAGTTATGCATATTTCTTAATCTGTTTTTACAGTTCAAGGATTATTTAGGTCTGTTTTAGTTTAAAATAAGTTTTCTAAGTTTTAAAGGAGTGTTTGGGTTAAGAAAGTTTAATATGGAAAAATAGTGTGTAAAATGTTTTGATACTCAAATCAGTTTTAAGAAGCTCTTATTTAGTCTAGATACTAGTTTTTATGAGATTAAAACTAGTGTTGTTAAATTTTCTATATTGATTTATCAAATGTTCAAGTCTGCTAGTTTAAAAAATGTTCAAACTGCTTATTTGTGTGAATCTTCTTTATGTGTGTTTTTAATGCTCAAATTTGGTTACTAATGCATCATTGAACATCTGTTTTTGAGTCATAAGTACTTTGGATTAACTTTGTGAGTTTTGGATCAAAAATAGTCAAGTAGGATAGTATTTGGTTTAAGCATAATGGTCTGATATGCATGTCAAATGTGATTAGAATCTAGCTTTTCTTTGGTTAATGTTGATTTAAATTAGTTTATTGTAGTCTATTTTAGATACGCTTTAAGCTTTTCTGTTTTCAAAAGTGTTTTTGAGTCTTAAATTTAAGAATCAAAGAGTCATTTTTCTTCAAAAAAGCAAAAAAAAAATCCAAAATAGTAGTTTAATCATCCATATTCACAAGTCTTTTCTAGCTTATTAACTTGTCTAATTTTCTTATTTCTAGCTTCTATGTGTTCTTTGGTTATCAATCTCAATCTGTTTTGAGCTTTTAGCTTATTTTCAGTGCTTAATTTGTCTTAATTCTAGCTTAAAAAGTTGTCAAAAAGTCCTTTAAGTCTTAATTTGAGTCAAACTGTCTTAATAGCTTTAGGTGCTTTTCAGCTTATTATAATTGCTTATTTTTAGTCATTAGTGTCTATTAGGTCTTAGTCTTAATCTGTTTTCAGCTTATTAGTCTTATAGGTGCTTATTTAATCCATTAGTATTAGCTAAATTTTTATGTTCTAAACTAAATTTTAAAAAAAGCAATCTTCCACTTTCTTTTATGCTTATTCTAGCTTATTAATAAGTCTGGTAAAAATTCCCTTTATTAAAAGTGCTTATTTTTACTAATACTTTAGCTTTTTCAAAAAGAAAAATAAAAAAAACGTTTTTCTGCAAAAAAGTAGGTCACATTACTCGAACCTGTGACCTCCCTTACACATCACACACGCTTTACCATCTGCCCTGGGGTCTTTTTCATTTATTCATTGGTTTCATTTTATTAATATGTGCATTTTAGGTTTTAGCTTATTTGACTTATTTGATTTTTAGCAGCTTATAGGTTAAAGCTTATTGTCCCGTTTTTCTTTATAAACCTTAGAAATAGTATCTAGTATTTTTATAAATTTTCTCAAAATTTTATGATTTAGTTTAGTATTTTTAATTTAATTTTTAGTATTATTTAGTTAAAAAAATAGTTTTAAATAGTTAAAAAATTCTAAAAATAATTTAGGTGTTTTATAAAATAGTTTAATACTTTTTAGTTTAGAAATTTGCATTTTGGGATTTTAGAGTTTTAATTTGTCATTTTTAGTTAATTAGTTAGTTTATTTTAGTTTTTAATTGATTTAAATGTCGTTAGAATTTTAAGTTGTCTTTATTTCTAGTTTAGCGTGCATTTATGTGCTTTCCCTTTGCGTTTTTAGATTTAGAATCCAAAATTCAAAATATTGAATATTCAAGCACGCGATCACGAACCGAAACAAGATTTTCAAATTCACGCTTCGTCGGGATACGACATCCGGGATATAAAAATATTGTTTGTCCTCAAGAAATTTTTTATATCAAACGGGATACTCTCTATACTATTACCTATTTGGTATTTTAGAATAATATATATATATATATATATATATATATATATATATATATATAAGGAGGCGTTATTGTGATAAACACCTTAAAGTAGAAAATAATAGGTACACTTGTGGACCATCGGATCAAGCTTAATAGATCAAGATCAAATTTAATTAAATGAGTGGTTTAATTGTAATAAAATGGAAAATTAATGGCATTTTGTACAATTGTACCAATTAAATAACAAAATTAACGCATGTGCAAGTTCGAACATCTCAAACAATTTTCTATTTTTTTTCTTGATACCATTCCTTTTTTAACTACTTTGTATTTTTTCTAATCTTTTACTCTTTTACACCTAATAACCACCATTGTTCAATTTTCCTATCACAATAAACGAGGCATGTATAAACCCAATTCTCGATTTTGTTTCCTGAAAGACACGAACAAAATCAATAATCTAAAAATTATACCAATTGGCACACAACAACAATGAAGCCCATGAAGAACGAACCAAAATAAAATCAAAAACTTCATTGGTATAATCCAATTGAAACAAAAACAAAAAAATCAAATACTCGAACTGATACAAATCGACTGGTACATATACTCAACTGATACAAAATTGATACAAAATAACTTGTACATATGGATATCCGAACTGATACACAATACAAAATAAATTATGACGCCAAACTTGTCGAACACGTCAGTGATATGATAGGAGCCGCCACCGGAAAATGATACACGACTGCCATATTCTTTCAAGGTGTGACACCATGAAGTTTTATGGCTTTCTAGCGTCGTTTGGCTTCCTAAATGTTTTTGAGAGGCCGACCGATGGTTCGATCATTAAAATTGACGTCGACACGTCACCGGAAAAATAAAAGACCTTACTGAAAGATCTAAGAAAACGGTGATACACGAATGATTTATTGAAAAACCTACCACTACCATCTTTATTGGCAGCGGTAAAAGCAATCCAACAACGTATCGATGGCGGTAATTAGGTGTTTTTCCTTAGATCTAGAATTTTATTATTGAGGAGAGAGGAATATATTGAGAAAGAGAAGGACGAATGGATGGATCAGTATGATAAGAGCACTAGGTGTGGTCTCGTACCGTGGCTCAAGCCGTACGAAAAAGTGATGCCACATCACCACTTTTTCCCATAACACCAAAACACCCCATAACACCAAAATCACCGTCCCTAGTTAACACCAAATTTTTTGATGTTATAAGGACCCCACTCTTCCCACTTTATTTTTTATTATTTTATATAAAAAATATACTACAAGGTTATAAAACACCGGGATTAATAACGTACAATGATATACTACAAGGTTATAAGAAAAGAAAAAAAAGAAAAAATAAACAAAAACATCAAAAACATGTCTTCTTCCTCACCCTTGTGTCATCTTCCTCACCCCAGATGTGTGTTCTTCGACTGGAACATCAAAAACACATAAAAAAATACATCACAAACACAAATAACTCACAAACACATCACAACAAAAAAAGAAACAAACCCACAAAACACAAAAAAGAAATAAATAAATTATATAACGCGAAAACGCGAGATGCGGTACGGCGTCTCGCATTTTCCCGTCGTGTTTTCCTGGAACATTTGGGCTGGGGATAACGGCGCGACAGCCGAAAACGGCACTCGGGGTATGGTTCATTTCGCGTTTTCGGCCACGGCTTGAGTCATGGCGCACTGTACCCTGAGCTCTAAGAGAGAAACAATATGATAAGAAAAGATCTTATCATGTTATATAAAATAACGAGAGAAACAAAGAAACACAAATTACTTACATGCCCTTTTGTATTTAACAGTTTTAGTTCTTAATTAAGTTTTGGAATGCAACATGTAGATTTTTTATTGGTGCCTATTATAGTCTATTTTAAAGTGTATACCACATGAACATATATATATATATATATATATATATATATATATATATATATATATATTTATATTTATATATATATATATATATATATATATATATATATATATATATATATATAGAGAGAGAGAGAGAGAGAGAGACTAAACCATATCGAATCACAGTCAAAAATTCATTGCCATTCTTCAAAACTCTGAAGAAATGCATAAAGAAAAGTGACTTCCAATGGACTGCGGAAGCAGAAATGGCATTCAAACAAATGAAAAAATTGATAGCATAATTGCCCATGTTAGCCGCACCAAAAGAGAAAGAAGAATTAATCATCTATCTGGCGGCTGCAAAAGAAGCCATCAGTGCAGTCCTAATGACGGAAAAGGACGACAAACTAATGCTCATCTACTTCCTCGGCCATGAATTACAAGGTTCGAAAATCAATTACACTCCAATAGAGAAGCTGATACTAGCTCTGGTAAGTGATAACAAGTGACTAAAAAGATATTTCCAGGCACACACAATCATTGTAATCACAGACCAACCAATAAAGCAGATACTGTCAAATCTGGAGGTTATAGGAAGACTGGAGTTTTGAGCTAGGAGAACATGACATCCATTATAGACCGAGAACATCAGTCAAGGGACAAATTCTAGCGGATTTCATTGTGGAGCGTCCGAAAGATGACCCCCCAGATACACCCATTGAGGACAAAGAAGAACTTCCGGATCCATGGATACTGTTCACGGACGAATCATCATGCATAGATGGTTCTGGAGCCGGCTTAATAATTACGAATCCAGAAGGAGTGGAATTCACATATGCACTAAGGTTCAGGTTCGACAAAACCAATAACGAAGAAGAATATGAAGCTTTGATAGCCAGCCTCCAAATAGCAGAACAAATGGGTGTAAAAAATCTTCAAGCAAATGTAGATTCGTGACTTATGGCTAATCAAGTAAACGGAACTTACATAGCAAAAGAGCTAGCCATGATCAAATACTTGGAGAAGGTCAAAACCCTTACCAGCACTTTTAAGGAATTCTCTATCAAACAAGTACCTAGAGGAGAGAACAAAAAAGAAAATGCGCTAAGCAAGATGGCATCCACCAGTTTCACCCACCTGAGCAAACAAGTACTTGTAGAAGAACTCAAGGAAAAATAAATAGATGAAAAGGAAGTGCTAGCGAAAGTAGAAGAACTAGGACGCACATGGATGACTCCAATCTATGAGTATCTCACGGAAGAAATTATTCCAGAAGAAAAGAGGAAGGCAAGAACCATACGCCGCAAGGCAGGTAGATACGCCGTGACAAACATAATCTTGTACAAAAGGTCTTTCCTCGGACAATGGCTACGCTGTGTTGAGCCGCTGCAGGCAAACTATGTTTTGAGGGAAATCCATGAGGGGTCATGCAGCATGCACGCCGGTCCAAGATCCGTGGTGGCGAAAGCTCTAAGATCAGGGTATTACTGGCCAACTATGCATGCAGACGCCAGGAAATTGATAAGGTAGTGCAATAGCTGCCAGGTTTACCGCCCCGTGCCAAGGAACCCGTAGTAGAACTTGACCCCCATCACATCCCCATGGCTATTTTACAAATGGGGGATTGACATAGCCGTACCTTTCCCGAAAGGCCCTGGTAAAGTCAAGTTCCTGATAGTAGCAATTGATTACTTCACCAAGTGGATAGAAGCAAAACCTATGGCGACCATAACGGGGGCCCAGATCAAGAAGTTTGTGTGGGATAACATAGTTTGCAGATTCGGTTTACCAGGGGAAATAATATCCGACAACGGAAAGCAGTTCAGGGATAACCCATTCAAAGATTAGTGCGAAAAGCTATGTATTCGCCAATGATTTGCTTCCGTTAAGCATCCACAAGCCAATGGCTTGGTAGAAAGGGCAAACAAGAGCTTACGTAAAGGAATCAAGGCACGGTTGGACGAAACACGCAAAAATTAGATGGAAGAGATTTCACATGTCTTATGGGTACACCGTACTATGATCAAATCAAGCAACGGAGAAACACCATTCTCACTTACGTATGGAACGGAAGCGGTGACCCAGTAGAGATCAGCATGCCAACTTTGAGAACTGCGAAAGTTGACATGATAAAAAATGATGAGGCTTTGGAAATCAACTTAGACCTTTTGGAAGAGAGAAGAGAGCAGGCAGCAATCCAGGAAGCAAAAAGCAAAGCCAAGATGGAAAAATACTACAATGCTAGAGTTCGCAACACAAGTTTCAATCCAGGAGACCTTGTCTACCGGAACAATGAAGCAAGCCATGCAAAAGATGGAGGCAAGCTTGGACCTAAGTGGGAAGGACCATATGAGGTCACGGAAGCATTAGGCAAAGGAGCGTATAAGCTCATAGACCGCAACGGGAACATCCTGTCGCGAACATGGAACGTCTGTAATCTTAAGAAATTCTATGTGCATGAAATGTAAGCACCCCTCCCACGCAAGATAAGCAGCGGAGGGGGCACTACCTGAACTTATTTTCTTATTGTAATGTCTTTAAGTTTTAATGAATGAAAAAGTGAAGCCTAGCTACCTTTACAAGTTTGCTTTAAATTTTTTATTTAATTTTTACTTTGCAAAGTTACTTGAATATTATATGAATTAGTAAGACGCGCGCGCAAAGGGACATGATCCTGTGCAAACATTATTCCGTATAATAAAGGGATGAGTAACCTAACAAATCAACTCAAGAACATAAGAGGTATTGTAAGCCCGATACTGGGAAAATGACCCGCAAACATTTTACTAAGACTATCATCACAAACGTATAAAAGTGATATTAAAAGTGGTATTAAAATATAGCAATCAAAACACATTCGCAAATTCTAAAATTGTTAAGTATTACATCACGGACATCATTGTCTAAACAATGGTCAAGAACATGACCAAGCATATAAATTTTTTAAGTACAAGCACCACCACAAAAAGGTCACATACGACCGCGGCAAAATCATAAAATAACAACAAAAACCACAAGCTTAAGGAGCTAAAGCGTGCTCCAGCGTGGTATCCAGTTCCTCCTACTCAAAAAAAATCTTGGGAGAGACGGGAGCATCAATGGATGGTGCCGGGGGAACGGTGCTAACTTGACTAAAAGTAACTGATAAAGCAATAGTGGTAGCCGGAACCTCGAAAGTGCTCGCTTTACCAACCAAACTCTTAGTAGACAAAGGCTCAACCAAAGGGACAATAACATCCGTAAGAGATAGATGGTCAGCCGTATCATCTCCCCTAAGCCTCTGAACACGATTATGAGCTACGTCTACAGAAAAAGACAGGGAGGTCTCACCAATGATAGCTTGGTCTTCTAACTAATGAATGGGAACCATAAGTTGTTCAAGTGAAGGCTGCAGTTGACTGGTTTCTGGAGCCTCGGCAGCAGGACCTTCCAAACGAAGAAGACCCATAACATCTATTATACTTGCGTCTTTAAGAGATTCAAGTTGAGAGAGCAAAGGAAAATCCACGGTACGGAGAGCATTGATGGCTGCAACATAATTATCTTCCGCGAAAGGGTTGTATGCGGAAATGGCATCAGGACTTCTTCCAGCTTTTCCATGCTCAATACCAGTCACAAGCCCGTCCTGCATCCCCTTATCTATCGCACGGCCTTTGGCTCCGCCCAGAGCAGCCATATACTCGGGAGAATGTAAACACTTCACAACGGCAAGTTTTACACCACGGCTGAGAATCCACCTTTGTTCGGCTATGGTTGTTAGGAAACAAGAATAAAACTCCTCACCCATGTGAAGGGTCATCTCTAACAAGTCAGAGTCTATACCCGCAACACGATCGCTAAGAGCTTTTATCTGCGCTTCATGTATTTCCTCAATCCGCTCCATGAACAACTTGTAGCCTAAATCTTTGTCACGAAGACCAGAACAGTTAGCTTCCAGCACAGACACCTGCCACATTAAAATAGTTATTAAGTAACCCCAATAATGTCACAAAAAACAAAAGGTGTAAGAGACATAAGCAAGTACCTGATTAGCAAGCTTGTCCTTTTCGCATTCAAAAGTGGAAGCCTTAATGCTCAAATCATCACAAGACAGCTGCAAGCTTGATAACTCTTGAGATAGTTTAGCAATCGCGGAATCTTTGGCAATAGCTGCGGATTCAAGAACAATATTCCGCTCCCTTAAACTATTCAATTCACCATCCTTGGCGGCTTTCGTAGCCTCAACATTTGCAATTTAACCACGGAGACGGATAGCCTCCTCGACCTCAGCTTCTTTCAAAGAAAGTTAAGCTTTTAAGGTGGATGTCTCTGCATCCCTCTTCTTCAACCTATTTACTTGCAAGGTACATCTCTCCTCCAGCCTCTGCCTACCCCTCAGCTCATGCTCCAACCTCATTCTGATCTCAACATTAAAACATGTATGGCGGGCGGCCCCAACATTAAACTCCATGAGAAGTTGCTCGTAATCCATAGCCCGAAGTTGAGAAAAGAACCCGGGAGGAGCAAGATGGCCAATCATACCTCGACAGATCTCCGGATCATCAAGAGCGGAATCATTAATAACACGCTACTTGGGAACATATATCTGCCCGAGAGTTGCAGGATCCATGTCTTGTGAAACATAAATGCTGCCACCCGAGGCCTTTGTACCAGTAGGCTAAGAAGGACCAACAACTTCCACCTCCGTTGTGGCAGGGGAAACAAAATCCAAAAAAAATACTAGGGCGAACCTGTCCAGCTCCCAATTCATGGCCAACCCTAGGCGTTGGGGCAGAAGCATCGACCACAACAGTGGTAGCAACAGCCATGGTTGTAACAATTCGTATTTTAGGTCAATGTACGAAGTTATTAAATTCACTATTTTTTTTCTCGTACGCGTTCGCTTTTAATTTTAATCGTGCGTTAAATCGCGTAAACTAAAAAAAATCATCAATCAACGTAAACGGGCACCAAACAAATTAAAGTTTACATCAAGCAAGCATTATATTATTTTTTCAAAAGTAATAATTAACTATTATATTTTTATTTTTATTGGTTACGTAAAGTATTTACGTTTCGCAATTTAATACGTTTAGGCATTAACGGAACCACAAAAACTTTTCTACGCTTCAACAAATACTTATGTTTATAACAAATGCTCAAATTTTTATAAAACTTTACCTACATTTATCACTTGGACCGAATTTTTCATAAAAGAAATAAACTAGATCATATATTTTTTTCAAGTATTACACTTTAATAAATAAAACTACACTTACATTAACTTACACATTTTTTTACACCTCAAGTAATACTTTTATCTTTTTACCAAGACATTTATCTAGTCAAATTCTT
>BQNB010017284.1:56465-66553 GCA_026074375.1 Tanacetum coccineum
TGTTCTTCTTGTCACACATTTGTGAGACACTAAAAAGGTTAAACTTAAGCTCCTTAACAAAGTACACATCTTCAAAATCCAATTTGCTAGTTCTTATTTTATCTTTCCCGGTAATTTTCCCTCTTTTAGTACTACATCCAAAGGCAACAAATCCACCATTAATTTCTTCATAATTTGTAAGGTAGGACTTGTTTCCAGTTATGTGCCTAGAGCATCCACTGTCAATGACTCCTTTTTCCTGCAACTCTAGCTGTGGATTACCTTGCACATAAAGTAAGAGAATCAGGCTCTCTTGGGGACCCAAGCCATTACAGACTTGGATCTACCTTATGCATCAACATAATCAAATCTTTTAAATGTCATTGATGCACTGTTGTGTTTGGAAACATGGTCTATAACTTTTTTCTTTGGTCTCCAAACTCAACAAGCTGAGGCCTTAACAACATTAGCCTTATTTCCCTTATTATCACTTACTACTGCTTTTGGCCCAACAGTAGTAACATTTCCCCTAACAGTATTAACTTTTTCATTGAAATTTGTAACACCCCCATTTTGATAAATATAGCAGCGGAAGCTAATCTGGGGTATTACTTCATAGTACAACAGTCATAATCATAGAAAACGACTTAAAAGAGACGTTTTGAAAAAAATTAGTTATCATTCATTTATTCATCAGAGTTTTACAAAAGGAGGTCCCAAAATCTAAAAACATAAAGTTTGAATGATAACAATTTAGCCATCTTCAAGTCCGTGCCACTCCGTGCCATAAGTTTGCTCATTACCTGAGATAAAATGCTAAAAAGTCAACACAAAGGTTGATGAAATTCATCCCGGTTTTTGTGATAATATTTGAATACAAGTCATCATAATAGTGGGTTACGTTGTTATACACCCATAATAGTAATAGTTACAATGAGAAATCATTATTATAGAAAACAGTATTAATAGTGTTCATTATTGTATCTAAGCTCATGGCACACAAACTGACTTGTGTATATATATACCACAAATGCTTGATATAGAGGGATATAAGAAAATATATATATATATATATATATATATAAAGATAATGGCCCCTGGTGCAGGTAATTGCCATATACCTATGAGATTCAAATATAGTGCGTTTGGTTACCTATCCTGCTAACACAAACGGGATTCGTCAATCCCAATAGGCCTATCCACAATATTCGCGTTCACTCGCAAGTGATTAATGGTCCATGATAGTGGGGTCTTTTGGCATAATGGGACTTATATCACAAGCAATAATATATCATGATAGCATATATTTAGAAAACACTTGTATTTTGTAATTTATAGCATGTATCCCCCTTACGGGTTTATGAAAACATTCAAGAGATTTAAAAGTGAGGCTATGAACTCACAATATTGGTTTAAAGTACTTAGAGTATAAAAACAATTGAGCATGTATCTCCCCCAAAGAGTTTATAAATCAAGCAAGTAGAAAAAAGGGGCTATGAACTTCACCTTAACAGTACAGGAAAATCTTATTGATGGCAAAAGTATATGAAATGAAAGTAACGGCTTCGTCACACAACCTGGGTAATATGTCAAGTCTTAGTTTGATTGGATATGTTTTATAATGTAATATCATTTTGATTGAATTTATTATGGAAATATCGTATCACTGTTCGGGCCATCATAATTCAGAGGTCATGTAGTAAACGTTTGAGGAGCCAGGACACTTTAAATCGTAAATCCTATAAACTCGTCAAAACATATACCCAAATGAAACCCCTCACATGAAGTTCCCTAGTATCGTGATACATTATTGTTTTAAGTTTCTTCAAGAGTTAGATATATTTTTATAATTAATAAAAATATAATATTTTATAAGTTTGCAAAATTGGCAAAATATACCCTTGGATTATAAACTTTTACAAGTTTAGTCCTTTATATAAAAAGTATTTATATATTAAACCTTTAACTTTGAAACTTGTCAAAACAAGTCCTTATAGTTATAACTTTAATAAAATGACATTTTCAGCCCCTCTAGTTATTAATTTTAGAAAGTTACAATATATACCCCTTGCATGGAAAATATTTACAAAACAAGTCCAAAATACCATGCAAGCTTATTTCAAGACTCTAAATGATATTTGCAGGTTATAGCTTATTAGAATAAGCAAAAATAAGATGTTTTAACGTAACAAAAGTTTATAAAAAGGATTCGTTAGCTAGAAAATCAAAACGGGTCATTTTTAGGGTTTTTATCAAAAACACATGGGGAGCAGGATTCAAAGCTTCAAACAAGAGTTCATACATGATCTTAAGAGTATTATGAAAATTCATATAGAGATTATAAGCTTATGAAACAAGATCTTAGGCTTACTTGAGCTAGAATGGGTCGAAATGGGGTTTTATGATCCGTACGCCTAGAAAACGCTTCGGGTCTTTGTTTTTCTTGCTTCTTGGATTCTATTATGAGATTAGGGACTTCTATTGATCTTCTATTACTGCTATGGAAGTGTTAGAATTCCATTTAAGGGTATGAGATGAGATGTGGGGGATGATTTGAAAGTGGTGTATGTCTTAGCTATTTATAGGGCTCAAATGGCTTAGTGCCCAAGATTTCATGATGGACAAGTGTTAGGAGCTGTAGATGATGACTAAGGATGGCCTAGGGTGAGTATGTAAGTCTAGAACAATAGCTAAGCAAGGTGGAAGGTGATGGAGGGTGTTTGGAGGCCATGGCTAGAAATGAGACAACAAGGTGGTGATGTAGCAACTTGGTGGCCAAGAGTTGAAAGGGAGGTGCTTGTAAGCAGCTTGGAGACATAAGAGTGAGGTCATGGAGGTGCTAGGATACTTGGTTGGGTTTAAAATGTGTAGAAATGGAGGGAAAAGTTTATTGGGTTCATGGCTGTTTTTGGACAGCCAACATCAGTCCTGGTAAAATGGTTGCCATTTACAAACCGTAACTCCGATGAAGCTCAAACCAGTAAGCATGGTTAGATATTTGAGTCCTCTACAACTTTTAAGTTTACATATTTAGGGTTACTATACAAAAATTTAGAGATAATAGCCGTTTACTACAGGTGTGCAGAATCTGCGCACCTTTGCCATTTCGGCTATAACTAATTCATCCGATATCGAATCGGGTTGAGTCCACCGGCAAAATGATCACAAGACATAGGGCTACAACCTTGTATTTTCACTTAATATCCAGAACCTATTAATTTTTCTTAGATCCTATGTTTTATCAACCGATCAGATTTCTTGAAAACTATGAATTAGTTTAACGGTGTAACGGGTTTGCTATGGTTTTATGATTTTGGTTTAGGGTTAGATGAATTATGGTTTTAGGATTAGGGTTTAGAAGTTGTGCATTGGGTGTTTGTACCTTGTGTTAAAGTGGTGGTAAGATATAAACATGATTTAGGAGGTAAAACGACCTAGTTTGTATTTCATGCACAATTGACTTGTACATTCATTTTATAGGTATACATTACATATAATTTGGGTTTTGATGTAAACGTTAACGTTTAATGCTTGTTTTGAGATAATGTCTTGAAAAGTATATTAAATGGATAATGTATTTAGTAAAAATGATATTAAGATATTGACTTGACATATTAGGAGGTTTACATAATATAAACATAGATATAGATGGCATAGATAGGTTGTGTGAACTCGTTTAGTTTGCTATGTAAATAATGTTACATAATAGAATGTAATGAAGCAAAAAAAATCCCATACAAATGTGATCATAATATAATAAGTAGATATTTCATTGATGAAAATTTTGGGTTGTTATAGGATGAAGGCCAGATATATCACTAAATTCCTCAATAGCTTCTTTAACAATACTCACAGATATTGCATCACCATGACAAAAAATCATCCAATCATCAGCAAAGCATAGGTTAATCAGCTGAAGATCATTGCATCCCTGGTGATATTTAAACTTAGTTCTATCCCTTATCTTCCTCTGAATTATCAATGTGAGAATTTCCATGACAAGGGTAAATAGATAGGGGGACATAGGGTCACCTTGCCTTAATCCTCTACCCCCTGAAGAGTTTTGCCTAGCAGTATTAAGTGTTTTAAGGCTAGATTTTATCAAGATTGCTTTTGGAACAAAATTTCTTTTTGGATGAGGGTGAGACATTCTTTGAGAATTTTGGTGATTCACCCTTCTAGCATTGTTCCATTCAGGTTTTCCACAATTTTCTTTTCATAGAAATCACAATCTTTGATCAAATGGTTAAAACTGCCACATACATAGCAAGCTTTATTTTTAAACTCAAAATTACTTCTTGATTTCTGAGTCATCAAATTATTCCAGTTTCTCTTGTTACCTTTAGGACTTTGATTGTTTTTCCCAGGGTATTTAGTTTGCTTGTTGTTCTCTACCTTCTTAACGGACTCCCTAGGTGATTTCACATACTCATTAGATTAAACAAATTTTACTTTAGCATTACTATGTTTTCTCTGTCTAGACTTAGACTCAGTCTCATTCTCATTTTCACTGTCAGATATCCAATCTTCAATAAGTGGTTCACTAACAGACTTAGGTTTTGACTCACTAGTCTTAACTTCACTAGGTGCAACTGTAGGTACACTAGTTACTGACTCACTAAAAACATATTCATCCTTATCAACAAGTACCAAATCAAGTTTAGGGGGCATGAAGTTCCCGGTATAGGGAGGTGAAACTGCATGATACCCTTCACATGTTTTGTACTTATCATTCACCTGACTATTAAACACTTGACTATCAAATACTTGACTATCATACCCCACACCAGTCTTGAACTTATCACTTACTTGACTATCTAACAGTTTGCTTAGATTCTTAGGTGAATTTTCAAACTTTTCTAAGGTAAGTTTTAAATCATCTCTTTCTTTTTTAGCTTTTTCAAATTTCTTTCTAAGCTCTGTTAGTGCATTATCTCTCAACATAATATCAAGTTTTAAAATCTTTATGTACTCGGATAAGCATAACATGGTTGCTTTTCTAAAGAAACCTACTGAAATGTTGGTTTCACTGAGATAGTAGATTTTCTCAAAGGTACTTCACTCAGGTATGCCTTAACTCATAATCCCACTATCTATGATTCCCTAGTCAAACAGTTCTGGCAGACTGCAACTGTCAGAACACTTGCTAATGGGATTCAAGAGTTAGCAGCATCTATAGATAATAAGGAGTATACTATTACTGAGGCATCTATCAAAAGTCAACTTCAATTGGCAAATACAACAGGTATAACTAATTTACCAGATGCTGAAATTTATGAAGGACTGGCTACATTGGGGTATGTTTCAGAGGGAAAACTTACTTTTTGGAAAAAGAATTTCACACCCCAATGGAAGTTTATAATCCACAATATTCTACACTGCATAAGCCCTAAATTTGGTGGATGGGATCAATTTGGTAGTAACATTGCTACTGCATTAATCTGTCTATCTAGTAATAGGGTTTATAATTTTTCAAAAATGATTTTTGATGGAATGGTTCACAACTTGGAGAGTAATACTAAATTTCTAATGTATCCAAGATTTTTACAAATAATTTTGGATATAACTACTGAAAATAATAGGAAGTATCTTGCCCCAACTTTAACTAAAAAGATTTTTAGCAATATGAAAAGGGGTTTTGCAGGGGAACATGTACCATTGCTGCCTGCAATGTTGGCAGGTGCAGCACCAGATCAAGGTGAGGGATCAGCAATCCCAGCTGGCTCCCAACCCACACCTGATCCAGTACCATCCATCACAACTCCACCACCAATATCTGAACCACAACCTTCATCACCCCCTCGGTCTATTCCCAGACAGGGCACTGAGATTCCTCAGTCTTAGGGTCCTACTGTCACCCCTGTAGCAGATGAGGCAACTACCACAGGTGTGGGAGTTGAAACTGAGGGAGCTACCACTACAACCACTGGCTTAGATGCAGGGTTGGACAGTGGTAACTGGTATGTGCGTAATTACACATACCTTTTACCTAATAAAATGACCCTAACCGACCAAAAACGCACATAAAATGCCATAAATATGCTTGTTTTTGTGTTTGTACTGTGCAGGTACCGGATATTCACTAAAGGACGAAAACGAAGCCAAACCGGACAAAACCGAGCACGGATTTGAAAAGAGCGCGAAAAACCAAGGCCAAAGGTACAAAAGGATTAAAAACGGAGCTAAAACGGACATTTCCGGATCGATTTGACAATGTTTGTGCATTTAATGAAGTCAAGACGATGTCAAAGTCAACTCCGGGATACGGCTTTGGAAAGAGCATGGAAAAACGAACCCGAAACCCTATCATGATAAAATGGGCCGACCCGTACCCATTTTAGTAGGCCGGGTCAGCCCACTATATTTAAACAAAACCCTTTTTTTATTAAAAAAACCAACCGGCCCAAAATTCCTTTTCATGTTAAAATGTGGCCCATAACAAATACAAGCCCATTTCACCACTTAACAGCTGTTATGATCAAAACCCTTTTACCCCTAGTATCGTTAGTCCCCAAGGACTAGTCATGCAATAACAATATATATGTTAAGGGGCCCAAGTTGTCAACATCCCTAAATTTATTACACCACCAAGGACGATGCTTGCAATTGCACTATATACTTTCAGGGGCTAAGTTTGCCAACTCCCCAAACCTTCACCCCTGCCCCCAAATTAAACCTGTTATATCATCCTTTCCCGCCAAAACCCTTAACCCCACTATTCCCCTTTCCCTGTCACCATCACCCTCGACCACCACACACAACCTGCCAAAAACTTCAACCCCACCCCCACATGGCCTTTATGTACACTATGGCAATCCCATAATTTCACATTGGTTAAAGGGTCGAGACAAAGAAATTGAGGGTTGGGATCATTTGGATTGGAGGCCAAGGCAGATTAAGGGTCAGGATTTGATGATTGAACTCTCTCACAACACAAACACAACAAACACAAGACATGAAGACCAACATCATATAAAAAAAGAAAGAAGACAGAGAAAATGAAGAGAGGAGTAGTTTTAGCTTAGTTCAATTTTGCTTTTAAAATGTCTTTAATTTATGTTTTTAATTATGTCTTTTAAATTTAAGCTATTGTAATCTGTTTATCTTAATAAAATTCCAAGTTTTCAAGTCTTTATCACAAACTGTCTTTGCATTTGCCAATTTGTTTTCTGCTTATTTGGTTCTTTAAAGCTTGTTGAAACATGCTTATTTATGCTTATTAAACTTAGTTATAATTTGGCATTCACAGGTTCTTGGCTTAAAAACAGTTTTTTTATAACTTTAAAATGTGCAAAACCCTTTTAAAGGGGGTGTTTGGGTCAAGGACTCAAAACGGGTCAAAATGGGTAAAAAATTGTTTTTGGTTTCTAATTCAGTTTTAACTAGCTTATATTCAGTCTTTAATATGGTTTTCATAAGTTCAAATATAGTTTTATAAAGTTTTTGGTTTATCTCATCTTTTTTTCAAAACCGCTAGTTCATAACTGTGCACTTTTTGGAGTCATAATAGTATGCTAAATATGTAGTTTTTTTGTGTCAAAACGGGTCTCCTAGTGCATCACTTACCAACTGTCTTAAGTTTTAAATATGAGTCTGCAAAATGCCATTTCATTCAAAAAAGCCAAGAACCACAAGTAATGTAGCTGTCAGTCTTTCCTTGCTAATTCTAGCTTATCTCTTAGACTTATTTGTTTAAATCATGCTTATTCATGTCTATAGGGTATAGTTGTTATAAGTTTGTTAGCGTTTTCTTTAGCTTAGTTAGTCTTAACTTTAGTTTTAAATCTGTCAAAAGCCTTTAAATATTTTTATGCACATGAGTAATTTGGATTTTTTCATTTGCTTTTTCTTTACTTAGTTGTTGTTCAAAATGCCTACTTTTCCTTCCTAGGTGCTTATTGGCCTCTAAAATCCATCTGTTTGTAGTTTTTTGCTTATTCCATGTGCTTAAATAGTCTTAAAGATAAGCCTAAAAGTGCCCCTTGTGGCTGTTTGCCTGCTGATTTTGACCTTTTGGCCATTTGCTTTATTTAGCTTTTTAGGCTTATTTCCTGTGCTTATTCTTGTTCTACTTGCTTATTAAGATAAGTTTTAGTCCAATCTTAGCTTATTTAGTTTAGCCCATAGCTTATTTACCCAAAATACCAAAGTAGTTTTAAAAGCCATTAGACCTTTTAAGCTAAACTGTCTCCTTTTTAGTTGCTTATTTCAGGCTTATTTTTAAGATTTGTAAAGAAAAATCCTTTTTTTCTAAAGTTAGTTTATATTCAAGCTATGTATATGCCATTTAAAAGAAAATTTGAAAAAAAATGTTTGATAAAAAAGGAGAGGCACAGGGGTCGAACCTGTGACCTCTCCCTTAGATAGCAAGCACCTCACACACGCACACACAAACCAACTGTCCTAGGGTCTTTTTCAGGTTAATGCTTGCATCATTAAATATTTATATGCATTTTCATTTTGCTTATCAGTTCCTTATTTGCTTATTTACTGCTTATTTGTTAAGCCAATTTTCCAGCTTTTATTTTTCTTAAATCCAGCATAGTTAAATGTACTTTCTGTGAATTTTTCAGATTTTTCCACCTTAGTTTAGTATTTTTTATAATTAACTTAGATTAAAACAACATTTAAATCATAAAAAAATTATTAAAAAATCAAAAAAATAAAATTCTTTTTTTTTAAATTTTCTTTTATCATGTAGGACCTAGGAAAAATAAATTTGCATCCGTAGGGTTATTTTTGCAAAATTTTGTTTTTTAAAGAACGGAATTAGAATCACGTTCTCGTTTTCTTCGCGTTTTTAGCTCAAATCACTTCCGTTTTTGGTCTAGTTTTCTTTGTTATTACTTTTTAGTCACTTAGGGTTAATTAAAAATTAAAAAATCAATTTAGGATCAAATTTCGATAATTTAGGTTTTTAAGTCGCGTTCGTTTTTAATTCCCGTTCTCGTTTTCGCGTTTTAAGTTTAATTGCCTTTATTTTTTTGTTCCCGTAGACTTAGGTTTTCCTTTAATGCCTTATTTATGCTTCTCGTAGATTTTTAAGTTATTCATTTGCCTTTTTATGTTTTCTCGTAGTTTTAAGTTTAATTTCCCGTGCCTTTTTATGATTTTCCCGTAGTTTTAAGTATATCTTAGTTTAAATTTTAGTAATTTCTCGTAGTTTTAAAAAAGCCAATCAAATCCTTCTCTATTCAAGCATCCAATTGTCAAACCAAATACGTAACCGTCAATTTCATGCCTCGTCAGGGAAAAAGGACCCGGGAATCGCATGCTTCCCGGTTTATTATAATTGATTTTGATTGGTATTTTTGATTCTCATTTATATTTATATATATAGTAAGGGTCTAATTTACAACCATCAGTAACATTCATGAGTCTCCACTCAGGTCCCATGAAGCAACTTTCCCTGAAGGTAACACATCAGGAAGCACTGAGGACAGTTTAAATCTAAAAGAATTGATGGACATTGTACCTAAGCTGGTGTTAAAAATTGATAATTTAGAGAAAGAGCTACAGCAGACAAAGAGTACCTATAGGAAGGCAGTTCTGACTTTGGTTGAAAGGGTGAAGCTTCTTGAAGCCGCCTTGAAGAGAAAATCAAGGAAAGTTATTTTGTTTGAATCAGAGGATGAAGAAACAGAGGATCAGGGGAGGAAAATTTAAGATATAGATGATGATCCTCTAGTTTATTTGGTCAGAAATTCTATGGAAGAAAAAGAAGCAGATTTTGTTACTCCTAAAAAGGTTAGTGCTTCAGGGGAGGCACAAGAGGAAGATATTAGTCCTACAACCTTGGAAGCAGCTAAAATTTTATCGAAGGTTGCTTCTTAGAATGTTAGTACATACAAGAGGAGAGCAAGGTCAGCTAGTAAGGGTAAAGATATTGGTATTGGTATGGATTTCTTTAGTGCAGCAAAAGAGAGACTTAATTCTGCTGAAGTTAAAGTTAATACTGAAGTTAATCCTGGTAGTACAAGAGTTAATACTGGTAATACACCAGTTAGTACTCCTAGTGTAATTCAGACTATGAATGTGATTGTTCCTTCTCTAGTTAAAAGTCAAAGGGAAGGAAAAGCACCAATGACTTCAGAAGATGTTCAAGCTAC
>BQNB010017285.1:0-70207 GCA_026074375.1 Tanacetum coccineum
CATAAAGTGGCCAAAAGTGTTAATAAGTGTGACCATATGCTGTTTAAAGTGAAGAAATGTGTATTTTTGTGACTATTATTTATCTAATGGCCACATGAATTTTATGTTTGTGTGGCGTTTTGTAATATTTAGTCACACAAAGCATGTTTGATTAAAAAGCAAAGAGAAGAGAGAGAGCGAATCGCTAAAGAAAAAGAGGCCGAAGAGTTAGAAGCCGAACGTAAGAAGAAAGAATGTTTAAAAATCGAAAATTCTCTTTCTAAAGCTTCTACTCGCTCGAGGCGATCTCGCATTGATCCATCATTAAAAGGATTTAAAGTGTTTTGTAAGACAATTTCTTCAGGAGAAATGCAAAGAATTCCCGAGGAATTTGTTAGTTCTCTAAAAATGGGGGATGAGCATCTTAACACACAAAAAGATTCACGGGAATTTAGTGTTAAGTATCCTATCCCAACCCCAAGAGAGCTAGACGTTATTCCTGATGAGTATTACGATGAGGGCTATCAAAAACGTTTTGATGAATTGGTGAAAGATTTTTTAAGTCCTACTTCCATTTATGATAACATTTCCATTGGATATTTGGGGACAATTGAAATTAAGGAAATTGATACTCCTATTACACCCGACATTCCCTTAAGGGAAGAGACCCCTAGATATTTTAGATGGTTTCAATGGATAATGGAGAGTATATCATTCCATTAATGAGGATTTCAAGAAACGGTTTACCCGAGATAAATATTGACAAATCTTTAAGTGAATCTTTGTTTCAAGAATGAATTGTTTGTCAAAACCAATTTCCGATTACACCGATTTCCCGATTTTAGGAAATCGTTAACTCTTATATAAATGGGAGAAGTGCATTTTGAACCGTCAAAAGATTCATTCGAATCTTTGTTCTCGAGAATTCCTTCTCAATCCCCAAGAGTCCTAACGATCTTTTTCTATTTGTGTATTGATAGATTTTCAAAATGAGTTTAAAAATGAAAAGAATTCAAATTCGAAAACATTGGCCGAAGTGCCCATTAAGGATTCTCTTTTAATGGTGGATGAGCAAATCAACACTACTCCTTCAACGGAGTCAGACGAAATAAAAAAGTCTAGTGTTGAGATTCTTAATCCTATCCCAAGAGAGTCTAAGATGTAATGGAATGTGAGATTTCTATAACGGAAATTCTATGGAATCTAATTAAGAGTTTTGAAAAATGTGTTTTTGAACAAAACAAAAGAAATTCTCAAGTTTATGACGAATCAAGTTCGAAAGGGAAAATAAATTTGATACATTTAAATGTAATTTTTCAAAATCCATTTTTCGAACTCGATGACGGAAATCATTACTTTGGAGAAAGATGTCTTTCTAAAATGGGATATTTTAAATACAAGAGAAAAATTAATGCATATTGTAAGGAGAGAGATTTAAAGTTTTTCGATGATTTGCTTAATGGAAAACACTCTTCTCGGATGTTCTATGTTGAAATGATTTTCTAGATAATAATGGAGGAGATTGATATATTTGTGATATGATTCCTCCGGGAATTGATTACGATGATGACTCGAAGGGACGTTCCTCCTTTTGAGGCAACCACTTGCGGTTCCTCTTTCCCCTTCCCACTGCGTCGATATTTAACCAATCGTGGTTGAGCCCATAGAGGTCTTGTTTAATGACTCACATACTTAGGGAGAAAATATTTCACAGTTGAAAGGGGAATTTATTTCCCATTGGTCGATGAATTCTTAAATCTTTTCTAATGATGAGAACACCTTTGACCCCAGGAGAGAGGTGAAAATGATGTTTTGCTTAATAAGGGAGAAAACAATGATTTAAACGTTTTCACAATACGATCATTTTTACCATTTGTCACCTATCCCGAGGTTTTACCCACATCTTACTCCACGGGGAGTGAAGATAAAATTTTTAATCCGGGTATTTTTGATAATGTGCTTACAAGGAAGAGTTCTTTAACTCTTGATGTTTTTGACCCACTCCACCCACCCTTAATGGACTTTCATGATACCAAAGCATTTTCTGGGTTCATATTTTCTCTCTTGAAATTTTTTTCTACAAAGATTTGTTGATCCCGGAAATCAAAAAATGTTACGGTATATCTTTCATCTCTAGTTTGGGGAGGTTTCCACCTCTTAGATTTTCTTCACCCTCATTATTATCCACCATAAGAAACTAGTTTGGGGAAAGAGTCAAGCGAAGGGGACTCTATAATAAACAAGCACTTCGTGGGAGCTCCCTCCCGCTTTATCTTTATTTTCTTTTCCTTTTTCTTTCTATTTTCTTTGTTTCCCACGAGGACAAATCAATTCGGGGCGAGTATAGCTTGTACTCGCTTAACCAACATAAGCGTTTTTGACATGTTTTGAGCTAACATGTAAAGAGAGTAGGAAGCTTGTTCTTTTTCGTCTTTGTTGGTTGTTTGTGATTATTGTCTAGGTTTTCGGATTTTGGAAGCTTACATGGTTCAAATTGTGGACGGACAAGGCAATTCCAATAATTTCTCATCGATGATTCTCCAATCTTTCTTCATTAAGTGGGAAATCTCTTTTATTTGTCTTTATCGACTAACATCTATTCTTTTGGCATGCGCCTTAGTATTTTTGTTAAGATTTCATTTTGACCTTATTTTTAAACTTGAGGACAAAGTTTCATTTTGGTTTGGGGAAGGGATATCATCGATTTTGACTTGCACTTCACGCAAACCTTGTTTGAATCTTTTTGAATTAGATCCTTTTTTAGAAAAAATGTGAATTTTTAATTTTTTTGCTAAAAGAACAGTCAAAAGAAGCTTTGTTTGAAAAAAAACACACTTTTGGTAGTCCTTGGTGAGAAATAGGAGTAATTTTGACTTGACGGGTGAAAATGCATCTAGGCTAGTTCTTTAACCTACTTTTGTAGGGCCAAGCTTTCACGAATCTATTTGCTTTGGTTTTTAAATATGTGAAGAACAAGAAATGATGTAGTTAAAAGATAAGTGTATTTGTTCTAAGCAGTTTATTTGGAAAATCTAATGCTTATATGAATGAATTGTGTCTTTTTACTCCCATAAGCTCTTAACACACATAATCATTTACCGTGCTCTTTTTAATGTAGTAAGTCAACCAATGTTCTTTAGAAAAAGGTCTTACATTTTGAAAAAAGATTCATTTTAATATGTAAGTTAGATTTTTGGTTTCAAATTTATAAGTTGATTTTCTAAAGTGAAATTTTTCCATTCATCAAAAAGATAATTATAAAAAGAATGCCAATGAAGCATTTCTAATGCAAAAGCATTATTTTTCGTGCCAATGAAGCATTCGCAAAAATAGAATAATAAAAGCTATATGTAGTTTTTAATCGTTGGCGTATCCATGTTGAGAGAAAGACTCGGATGGGGTCGCAACTAAGGATTAAAACTATGTACGTAGGATCAAGGTTCGTAGGCATTCATCACTAGGGAGCGCGGCCTAGGTGATGATTGCAACTAAGGGACTTTGGATTCTAGGCTTTGTAGGAAAAGGCCTAAGTGGGGGTTCGAACTAAGAACACCGGTTGTTGTTGCGATATCCTATTTGGGAGAAAGGCCTAAGTAGGGGTTCGAACTAAGAACAACATTCCTATTGCAAAAAGAAAAAATAATTATAGGATATGAAAAAAATAAAAAGAATGGTTTAAAAATTTCATTTTCTCAAATCAATTTATAAGTTTTGTTTCCTAATCTCTTTTAGCTTTGAGTCGAGATTTATCTATGTTAATAACATTTGAGCTCACAAGGCTTATTTGTAAAGCTTAGATGAATTTCAACTATGAAGATAAATTGATCTATGGTTGAGTTAAAAAGAGTGCACACATCTTAATCATTAATTTATTCCTGGGAGTGAAAAGTTCACAAGTTATAAGTATAAGAGCTTAATCATTTGGACTTATATTGACAATGATCTTGTTTATTAGCTTTGTTTAGTCTAGTGAAAAGTCAAGGATGACGAATTTTCCTCTTTTGTGCTCTATTAATCGGGAGTAGCCTATTTCAATGAGCCTAAAAGTTGCAAACTTGCAATGATTGCCATTAATGTGTTTCCATGAGATTAAATGTTGAGAAAAGCTTAAGTTGATTTTAAAAGGTGATTCATAAAAGGTGAAAACAAGGGCATTTTGGAAACTTGTTAGTTTACAAAGTGTACACTTCATAACATTGCGTGAGGACACGGCAATCCTTTAGTTTGGGGAATTTTGATATTTGCTAAATTGTATATTAAATTACCCGGGATTTTGCCAAATAAAAGCCATAAAAATGCCAAAAGAATAGAAAAAGTGTGCTTTTGTGTCTAATTGTGCAGGAAAGGATTGAAAAGACAAAAAGAAGCAAAAACGATCAAAAACCGACAAAGAACGAAAGAGACAAGAACAAGAGTGAAGAAACAGCCAGAAATCAAAGCCGGATCAGCCCGACACAGCAAGAAAGGCAGTCAAAGGTCAACATAATGAAGCCAAGGACTTAAAGTGACAAGCTTTCAAAGTTTAAAGGCTTATTTGAAGTTTTAAAGATTCAAGGACCTAAATTGCCAAAAGTGGAAAAGTGCTTTATTAAAGAAGAAAAAGAAGAAGAAAATCACAAGGACTGATATTGCCAAATTGAAACTTTCTTTATAACTACATTTGGAAGGAGTGAAACGCAAGGGCTTGTTTTGCCAACACTCCAAAGATTTAAACAAACAACCGCGTTTGTTATAACAACCTAACCGCCCAAACAGAATTTCCCGCCTTTTCTCTCCACAAACCCAACTTCGCGAAATCCACCCCCCGCTCCTCTATAAATGCCCAAGCTCGTCTAAATCCCTCTCCACATCAACCAGTCCACGTGGCAACACCTTATTGGTCCTGACACCTCACTAATCTCATCAAACGGCTTATATTTGTTCGACAATGATCAAGGGTCGAGATTGAATGGATTATTCTAGAAATCTTCACTCCTCTTCACCAATCCTATATAAATAGAGCACTTAGGTCTCATTTTTCTAAGTTGTTTTTGTTTTAAATTTTCACTTTGTATTTTCTTCAATTTTAAGCATTTCTTTCAAACATTTTCGTTTTCAGCTTTCATTACTTGTACTCTTGTTCATACAGCTTGTACTACATCCTTTTAGCAATAACAATTCAGTTTACAAGAATTTGTTCACTCTGATTTCAATTTCAAGTCGAATTCATCAAATAAGCTCTAAATAAGCTCGTTTGAGCTTATTGCTTTCCATAAGCTCAACTTTAGTCAAATTCTGTTTTTAAGCATTCATTTACTCAAATTTATCAATTCAATTTCAAATAATGATCACTTGAGTGTTTTTTGTTCATATTGGAAGCTTAAAGAATAAATAAGCTATTTTAGCTTATTGAGTTTGTTGATAAAGGTTTTAGAGGCAAGGTGCCATTAGGATCACCTAAACTCTTCACTTGGATGTTTAGGTGAAGAAGAATCTACAAATTTCAGGTTTCTCTTTCTAAATTCCATTTTAGCATCTACCTAGCTTATTCATTTTGCTTATTTCAAATTTGTTTGCTTACTCTAGTGCTTAATCCTGTTTCATTTAGCTTAGACAGCTTATAGTTGTAATTGTTTTAAGCTTACTTAGTTAAAAACTTATCTAGATTTCATTCTTGAATTTCTGTCATAAATAAGCAAATAACAACCTAGTAGAGAAACTAGCTTAATTCTACTAATAAGCTAGTAATTTTAGAGCTTACATAGTTTTATTAAGTCATTTTTAGTAAGAGTGGATATTAGGTTTAAGCTGTTATAGTTTTAAATAAACTTTAAGCTTACTTTAGTGTGACAGCTTATAGATAAAGGAGTGTTTGGATTATGCTTACTTTGACTCTTAAAGTCAACTGCACCTTGTCAAATCTCTTATTCAGTTGTGTTAGGGTAGTATAGCAAGTTTTAAGTAAGTTTTATAGGTTAGAGTCTAGTTTTACCAAGTTTAGAGTTTAAAATCCTTAGCCTAGCACCAGGGGATTTTTAACAAGAAAATCACTTGAGATTTTAATTTTATAGTCTAAACTTGGTTAATGCAGGTTTAACAACAAGAAGCTAGATAGTAGAAGAGTTTTTAGCCTGAAATAAACCCCTAGGTCAAATGCATCAGCAACATTAGGATTGCTGTCAAAGCTCATTTCAGTTTTAGATTGAACTTGCCCATTTTAAGATCATTTTTCTTGATAAAATTTGTTAAAACTAGACTCATTTTCTATAATTCCTCAGTACACCATCTTATTCTATAGAGTAAGTTTCTTTTGCTTTTCATTTTCATCTAATAATAAGCCATAAAAAAGCCAAAAACTAAATAAGCTCTTAAACACTTAGTTACTGTGACAGAAACCAAAATGCTTATTTTCTAGCTTATTGAGTTGTTAAAAGTTAAAAGTCCTTTTATTAAAGTTGTAGAGTTTAAGCTCCTTAACAACTTTGTAGTTTTAAGTTTTTGCTGAATCTCACTTTTTAATAAGCCAAAAATAAGCCATAAGCGTAGGGTCTGTTTTGTATTTTTGTTAAAGTTAGAGGTTACCGTATTTCTCCATTGTGAACTTCTAAGAAAGTTTTGCCCGCCTACCCTTCTATCTTTTTCTTACATTTCTACCCCATGTATTTTTTCTAGATTAATAAATAGTTTTATATTTTAGAAAAAATATTTTTTTTAACAAATTAGGGTTTTTGTTTTAATTGCAAAAATTAGAGCTCAATTAGATCATAAAAATTGGGGCTTTTTGTTCCATAAAATTTCTGCACCTTTTTAGAGTTTTAAAACCATTTTTCTATATTTTTCTCATTAAAGTTGTATTTTCTAGAAATTAAAATAGACTTTAGTGAATTACTTTTTCTTAGAAAATTCATAAAAAATAGAAAAATAGTTGAAAAATTAAAATTCTTTTTGAGATAATTTTCTTTTTAAATCTAGAATTTTTGAAAAATAAAAGTAAAATTTTAGTGTTAATTTTTAGAAAAAGTTTATTTTTGTTAATTCATTAATTTTTAGAAATTCATAAAAAAATTCAAAAATAGTTAAAAAATTCCAATTCTTTTTCCTAAAATTTTCATTTTAAATTTGTGATTTTTAGGTATAAAATTTGTTAAAAATTGTGCCTTAGATTTTAAATTTCAGTTTTAGCTCGCATTATTACGTTTTTTGCATTTAAATTTCGTACTATTTCATTGTTTTTAGTTTGTGCTATATATTTGTAGTATATTATTTATTAATTCTTTAAGTCTTGTTAGCCTAGCAGTACTAACCTTAAGCTAACAGTACTAACTTTAGCCTAGCAGTACTAACTCCAAGTTAGTACTGGTAGTTAAAACTGTTAGTACTGTTGTTAGTACTGTTATGTTTATCTTGTTTAATTTAGCTTAATTGCTTTTTGTAATTGCTTATTTAGAGTTAGGTTAGCTCATTTGATTTTTCTTAAGCTTATTTGAGCTTATTTGTGCCTTAGTGTAAAAGTTTTAAGTGTTTTTGTCATTCCTAGTTTTGATTCTTGTTCTAGCTTATTCTCTTTGCTATTTTTATGTGTTTTTGCTTATTGTTATAAATTTTAGTGCCAAATCATTCCTTGTGACATCCAAACACAAATCATCAATCGTCTTGCGATTTTCCATTTCAGCCTCGTTGGGACATAACGACCCGGAGACACCCTATACTGCTTCCGGTTTTCTTGATCTCGCGTGTTTTCGTCCCTTGTTGTGTATTTATACATGTTTGTATTTGTTTACATATTTGAGGGGTGAGCTCGCGCGTAGTCAATCCTCTTTTCCGCACGTTATCCTTATCGGTTCTATTTCTGTTGAGGTCCCAATTGCACCAGAGGTGGGGGCGACTGTAGTTGCCTCACCTGCCGGGGTGCTCGAGCTTGATACTCATTCATCGTCAGAGGTTGATCCGTCGGAGAGTTCACCACCTCCCATATCTGTAGCACCTATGGTTTCACCTTTTCTATGTTCAGACGATTCAGAGTCAGATACTGAGATACCCGACAGGCATGTATCACCTACTACTTCTACTCCAGAGATCCCCACTGCTCCCATTTTACCTGCACCATCTGCTATTGTTGCACCATCATCCGAGTTTCCACTTGCACCTGTTGTTGCCTTACCCAGGATTCGTCAAAGACGAGCTATTCTTATCTGACCTGGGGAGGACATTCCCATTGGTCGACTTTACCGTACTCATCCTGGTGGGCTATGTAGGGCATTGACCATGAGGAAGTTGGTTAGACCTTTATCTTCTCATCGTTTATTATTGAGGTACTCATCACATAACTTGGATCATTTTACTTCCGGATCATCATCGAGTCATTCATCTTTAGATCATTCATCATCTGGGCATTCTATTTCGGGTCATTCCTTATCTGGACATACACCACCAGACACCATCGATGCCGATTCATCCACACCACTGAGATTTGTTCATCCATCACTTTCAAGGACTCCACGGTCTAGCGAGGCCTATCTTCGTTGGAGGTCTGCCCCATTATCTACCATGTATCCACTAACGACATCCGAGTCGTCAGCTGGGAATTCTTCTTCTGAGTCATCTGCTGGGCCATCTCGTAAGAGATGCAGGTCCCCTACTTCTACTGTGACTTCACCTATCCATGCTACGAGAGCTTTAGTTCCTTCCCATGCTGATCTTCTTCCACCTCAGAAGAGGTTTAGGGATTCTATTTCACCAGAGGATAGTATTGAGGAAGACATTGATACAGATGTGTTAAAGGACATTAAGGCTGATGTTACAGTTGTTGAGGTTGCAGTAGATAGGGAAGTTGAGGCTTAGGATTGATGCAGGTATTGATATGGAGGTCGATGTTGGAGTTGATATGGAGGACGAGGTTGAGGACGAGGTCGAGTCTAGTGAGAGAGGTACTATGGAGGTTGTAGTGGACGTGGTTGCTGGGATTGATATCCTTGATGGTATGTTTATGCCCGATGCTGTAGAGCGTTTGGAGCAGGTTAAGGAGGGTTTGCAGGATATTTATGATCATGTTATAGAGTTACCTCTTTAGAGGATAGAGGACATTGAGACGAGACAAAGAGAGTTAGAGTCGAGGAGTTTGATTGCTGATGGAGAGAGAGCTAGCTTACTTGAGCAGGTTGCATCCTTGGAGAGGAGCAACGTAAGACTTCGAGGCACCATGATGATAGAGAGAGCGAGAGCCGATAGGTTTCGGCGACGCGTGAGATTTATGGAGAGTGAGCTTAGGTAGATCCGTAGGTTTCGCTACTATGACAGGATGCGATTTAGGAGATTGGAGACATTCACTGTGAGGCATTTAGGTTTCCGTCCATGATGTTGTGTATAGACTTTGGGCTAATAGTAGAACCAGTTGTTAGTAGTCTTAGCGTAAATCAAGTTCCCCATTATGGGTTTAATGTAACCGACTAATGCTTTTATATATGATATGAAAAGCTTGTTTTGATTCTCTCGCGTATTCATCTTTATTATTTACTTGTTCTGGCAAAACATGTTCTATCGTATTTTCCTATATAAACTTTATTTTCCATTTATAGTGGCTATATCTCGTATCGAATCTCACCGCGTGCTATGTCTTGTGATGTTGAACAATGACTATCACTCGTTCTGGTATGACCCGGAGGCAATCGAAGAACTCGATAACCGACGAGTGGTGGAAGCGTTGGCTGCTTATGAAGCGACCCGTGCTGCAAATGCTATCGAGGCTGAAAGTCAAAGCCAAAACGGCAGCAACGGCGATAATGGAAATGGCGGGAATGGAAATGGTGGAGATGGAAATGGTGGAAATGGAAATGGTGGAAATGGAAATCTAAATGAGAATAATAGAGATGCTAGGCCGGTTTCTCGGGAGTGTACATACCAAGACTTCATGAAGAGTCAACCACTCGACTTCAAGGGAATGGAAGGAGTTGTCGGGTTGATTAGGTGGTTTGAGAAGATGGAAACAATATTCTATATCATTAATTGTCCAGAGAAATACAAACTCAAGTATGCTACTTGCACACTGTTAAACATTGCACTAACTTGGTGGAACTCACATAAAAGGACCGTTGGAACTGATGCTGCATTTTCCATGTCATGGAGAGAGCTCATGAAGCTAATGGCTGAAGTGTACTGCCTAAGAAATGAAATTCAAAAGATAGAATCTGAGCTATGGAATTTAACCGTAAAGAATAATGATTTGGCAGCTTATACTCAGAGATTTCAAGAGTTGACTATGATGTGCACCAAGATGGTCCCTGAGGAGGAGGGTAGGGTTGAGAAATTCATTGGAGGTCTCCCTGATAACATTCAAGGGATTGTAATTTCTGCTGAACCTACAAAACTGAAAGATGCTGTTCGAATTGCTAACAACTTAATGGACCAAAAGTTGAAGGGTTCTGTTGTGAAAAATGTTGAAAACAAAAGAAGGTTAGAGGTCAATCAGAGAGACAACCATGGACAGCATCCACTATTTAAAAGGCCAAATGTTAGAGGTCAGAATGTGGCAAGAGCCTATACGGCTGGCAACAATGAGAGAAAATAGTATAATGGACCGTTGCCTCTGTGCAACAAACGTAAGCTTCATCATGAAGGGCCATGCACTGTGAGATGTGGAAAGTGTAACAAGGTTGGGCATTTGACCCGGGATTGTAAGGTCACAAATTCTACTACTTCTACTCAGAGGGGTCAAGTAGTGAATCAGAGGGTTTTAACCTGTTTCGAGTGTGGAAGGCAAGGACACTACATGAGTGATTGCCCAAAGCTGAAGGATTAAAACCGTAGAAACAAGGCTAGAAACAAGAATAGCATTGGTGAAGCAAGAGGAAAAGCATATGTGATGGGTGGAGGAGACGCTAAATGTCGTCAAGGGTATATTTCTTCTCAACAATCATTATGCTTCTATGATATTTGATTCAGGCACCGATAGAATTTTTGTGTCGACTACTTTTAGTACTTTGCTTGATATAACCCCCGATACCTTAGACGTTAGCTATGCTGTCGAATTAGCCGACGGGAGAATTTTTGAAACTAATACCATACTTAGAGGCTGTACGTTAGGGTTGTTAGGTCACCCATTCAATATTGACCTAATGCCAGTAGAACTTAGTAGTTTTGACGTCATCATCGGCATGGATTGTTTAGCGAACCATCATGCGGTGATCGTTTATGATGAGAAGATCATGCAAATTCCCTATGGAGATGAAGTTTTGTTAGTTCAAGGTGATAGAGACGGCAAAGGAGAGAAGTCGAAGTTGAGCATTATATCGTGCACTAAGACTCAGAAATATATTAAGAGAGGTTGCCTAATTTTTCTGGCATAAGTTACGAAGAAGGAAACCGAAGACAAGGCGGAGGAGAAGCGACTTAAGGATGTGCCAACTATACGGGACTTTCCGGAGGTCTTTCCAGAAGACTTTCCTGGATTACCACCAACGCGACAAGTTGAATTTCAAATCGACTTGGTCCCTAGTGCTGCACCTGTGGCACCACCCCAAATAGATTAGCATCGTCAGAACTGTAAGAATTGTCTACTCAGCTGCAAGAACTTTCTGACAAGGGATTTATAAGACCGAGTATCTCACCTTGGAGAGCCCCGGTCTTGTTTGTCAAAAAGAAAGATAGATCTTTTCGGATGTGTATCGATTACCACGAGCTAAACAAGCTGACTGTGAGGAATCGATACCCACTCCCACGAATTGACGACTTATTTGATCAGTTGCAAAGATCAAGTGTCTACTCTAAGATCAACCTGAGATCTGGTTATCTCCAACTCAGAGTTCGAGAGGAAGACATTCCAAAGACAACGTTTAGAACATGCTACAGTTACTATAAGTTTCAAGTGATGTCGTTTGGACTGACTAACAATATTCATGGATCTGATGAATCGGGTGTGCAAACCATACTTAGATAAATTCGTGATCATTTTTATTGATGACATCTTGATCTACTCCAAGAGCAAGGAAAATCATGCAGAACATCTTAAGTTAATTTTGGAGTTGCTTAAGAAGGAAGAATTGTACGCCAAGTTTTCGAAGTGTGAATTTTAGCTGTCGAAGGTACAATTTCTTGGTCATGTGATTGATAGTGAAGGCATTCACGTGGACCCAGCTAAGATAGAGTCAATCAAGGATTGGGAATCGCCCAAGACTCCGACAGAGATTCATCAATTTCTAGGTCTTGCTGGCTATTACCCACGATTTATCGAAGGTTTCTCGAAGATTGCCAAACCTATGATGAAGTTGACTCAAAAGAACATGAAGTTTGATTGGAGTGAAAAGGCAGAAGCTGCATTTCAACTGTTGAAGCAAAAGTTGTGTAGTGCACTGATCTTGGATTTACCCGAAGGTAGTGAAAACTTCGTGGTTTACTGTGATGCTTCTCGTAAAGGGTTGGGCACGATTCTGATGAAAAGGGAGAAGGTCATAGCCTACGTGTCACACCAACTTATGATTCATGAGAAGAATTACACTACATATGACTTAGAGCTAGGAGCTGTAGTGTTTGCTCTCAAAATGTGGAGACATTATTTGTATGGCACGAAATGCATTGTGCTCACTGATCATAAGAGTTTGAAACATATTCTAGATCAGAAAGAGTTGAACATGAGACAACGTAGATGGTTAGAGCTATTGAGCGATTACGACTGTAAAATTCGTTATCATCCGGGAAAGGCAAACATGGTGGCGGATGCCTTGAGCCAAAAGGAACGGATTAAGCCACTACGAGTTTGAGCTTTAGTTTTGATGATTGGTTTGAACCTTCCTGTGCAAATTTTAAACGCTTAAGCTGAGGCAAGAAAAGAAGAGAATTTTAGAACCGAAGATCTGTGTGGTATGATTAAGAAGCTAGAGAAACGTGCTGATGGAACGTTATGCTTGAATGGGAGAAGTTGGATACCTTATCGAGGTATCTTAAGAGAGTTGATTATGCATGAATCGCATAAGTCAAAATATTCAATTCATCCTGGATCGGACACGATGTACCAAGACTTAAAGAAACCGTATTGGTGGCCGAATATAAAAGCTGAGATTGCCACCTACGTCAGTAAATGTTTGACATGTGCCAAAGTCAAGGCCGAATGCCAAAAACCATCGGGTTTGTTGGTTCAACCTGTGATCCTAGTGTAGAAGTGGGAAAACATTACTATGGATTTCGTTACTAAGTTACCAAAGACATCAACTGGTCAAGATACAATTTGGGTAATTGTTGACCGACTCACAAAGTCTGCTCATTTCTTACCAATGAAGGAAACTGACTCAATGGAGAAGTTGATGACACAATACTTGAAGGAAGTAGTCTCGAGGCATGGAGTGCCGGTTTCGATTATTTCTGATCGAGACAGTAAATTTACATCTCATTTATGGCAATCGCTAAACAAAGACCTAGGTACTCAATTAGATATGAGTACGACTTATCATCCGCAGACTGATGGTCAAAGTGAAAGAACCATCCAAACCCTAGAGAACATGCTACATGCTTGTGTGATTGATTTTAGGAAAGGTTGGGATAGACACCTACCTTTGGTGGAGTTCTCCTACAATAACAGTTATCACACTAGTATCAAAGCTGCACCGTTTGAAGCTCTCTACGGCTGAAAATGTCGATCGCCTATTTGTTGGGCTGAGGTTGGAGACGCTCAGCTCACTGATCAGGAAATTGTTCATGAAACAACTGAGAAAATAATTCAGATCAAGAAGCGTATTCAAGCTGCACGAGATAGACAGAAAAGCTACGCCGATAGGAGGCATAAGCCATTGGAATTTAAGGTTGGAGATAAGGTCATGTTGAAGGTGTCGCCATGGAAATGGGTGATACGTTTTGGCAAACAGGGGAAGCTGAACCCTCGCTATATTGGACCTTTTAATATTCTTGCTAAAGTGGGAACGCTTGCTTATCGACTTGAACTCCTAGAGAAATTAATCCAAGTTTATAGCACTTTTCATGAATCCAATTTGAAGAAGTGTTTCTCTGACGAACCCCTAGCTATTCCGTTAGACGAAATTCAGATTGATGATAAGCTTAATTTCATTGAAGAACCAGTTGAAATTATAGATCAAGAAGTTAAATCGCTAAAGCAAAGCCGCATTATAATTGTGAAGGTCCATTGGAATTCGAGACGAGGGCCCGAGTTTACCTGGGAGCGTGAAGATCAAATGAAGAAAAAGTACCCTCATCTTTTTGTTAACCCTTAATTCACGTCTTAAGCTTTGAGGACAAATCTCTTTTAACAGGGGAAGAATGTCACACCCTGAAAATTTCAGGTCAATATTTTAAACTTTTCCGATCATTATTTTTGACTTTTATACGTTACGTTTGAATCTTATGATTTACCGGGAAGTTAACCTGCGTAAATCTAAAAAACGTCATCGGACGCGTTTCGACTTCGAATTTTGATTAGTTTAGATATTATATGAGTTATTTTATCTTTTCTAAGTGTTTCGTAGCTTACGATCAATCCCGGTATTTATTTTTACGCTTTAACATTTAAATTATGTTTTTCGCGTTTTTGACCTAACGAAACCTCGAAAACCCAAAATTTTGTCGTGTAAACTTTAGTTATTGTCCAATTCATGTTTATAAGCTAAAAATTTCATTCACCCTCCCCCTCTATTAAAATAGGACGCCTAAACCAAACCAAATTCAACTATAAGTCTTGAAATTGAATCAAAAACATCTTTTCTTGTTTTGTTATGCATGTGTGCATGTAAGAGGAAGATAGTGACATACGAGAATGTCATTTTCATGCACAAAACCTTAAGTTAGACAATACTTACACACTTTGACCTCATTTTACTAAGCTTAAGCCTAAATAATAAACAAGAACTCAAAAAAATTGAACCATGTTTCTTGTGGCTTGTTGGTGCCGAACCACACACACACACCTTTGGTGTGTATTAGTCACCTATACACTACATGACAAGTCAAAAACCCTAACCACTTGGCTATTTAAGTATCTCATTCTCATACTTAGGGTTCATCTCATTTCTAAAGTCACCAACAAGAAAATTTTCTCTCCCTTTTCCTTTGTTCTTAGCCACGACACACACACACACCCTTTTAGGGTTTTAATATCTTTAATTTTTTGCATAATTCAAGCATACTAGGTTCATTTCTAAGAACATCTAAGGTGGTTTGAAGTATTGGTTCTTTGATTTCAATGGTCTTCCAAGAATTTATAAACTAGGGTTTCAAGATTTGTTGTTGGGTTTTATAGATCTAGTATTTTGGGGTATAGATCTTGTGATTTCTCTACTTGTTCTTCATTCTTGTAAGTGTCCTGAATCTTTTCTTGTGGTTTACATATGTTATTTCATATATGTTCAAGATCCATACATCCATATGTTGTGTTTTAATTTTTTTAAAAGATTATAAAATAAGATTTTATATATAATGATGTTACTTTGTTTCACTAGTTAAATAATATGTTCTTGGTGAGATAAGAGTTGGATGAGAGTTGCAACAATAGAAATGAAGGGATTAGGTTAGTTTTAGGAATGGTTTTGTTGTGGATTAGTTGTGAATGGAGATTAGGCTAGATTAGGCACTATTGTGAAGTTTGATTTAATTTTTGGAAGCGTTTGCGAAAAAGGTAGTTGCTGATCCGAAATGGTTTCGAGATTTTGGTCGACCTAAAAATGTTTTATTAGGCGTAAAAGTAGTTTTTGAAGAGCTTGTTTTGAATAGACAGTTTTTCATACATCACACACTAAAATTGGACTTAAAACGGCCAAGTTATAGCCAAATGAAACTTGAAACATTTTTTGGCAAAACCGAATGAATAGTTGTTGATGTGAATAGTAAAATGGGTTTTCGAACACTTTCGGACATTTTTGTACTTTCTAAACACTAGCGAAACATATAGTAACACATATATATTGATTATTATCATTTAAAGACATCGTTAACATATTTTAGGAAAAGCGTTAAGACTACTAAAAATAGTAAGTTTGGTGAAATTTAGCGAAACTGACATAGAAGTTAAGCGATTAAGGCTTGTTAGTGCATTTTAAAAATATGGAAACTTAATAAAAATAGGGGACGGTGTTAATGTCTTGAAACTAAAAAAAACTTTCCTAAAATAGAAACTTACTAAAAATAGTAATTTTTGCTTAAACGCTGAAACTTAACGAAAAACTATATGATTTTATTTTGTCATGATTTGATAATTAAGTCAAAGCAAACACACATGGATGTATTTTGGTGATGAACATATTGTGCAATTCTTGGCATACTTTCCGTGTTTCGAAGACGCGTTATTATTCCAGGTCGCGGCTAGATTTTTATATCATCTTTTACTTGCATGATTTATCATTTGCTCATCTTGCTAAGGTGAGTTTATAGCCGCACGTTTTTACTATCTTTACTTTACTACTTTGGGGTGAGAAACATTGCTTATTTTTAAACTAAGGACACAGTTACTTTACGTTTCCTTTTCCTGATTGCGTGTTGCCTAAGTAGCGAATAGATCACTAATGCCCGAACTATCATGAACCGTCAATTGCTTAACCGATGGACTGGTTAAGTAAACATGAATGTTGTAAATAGATCTATTAGGACTAATTATCCCTATCCAGGTGAGTAGCGCTCACTACCCACGGGGCTCCCGATAAACAGATATTTACCATGTCTGATTTCACTAGGTGATCTTGGTCAGATACCTTTAGGGTAAATTAATTCTTGTTTGGCATATAATATGATTCCTTTTAAATTGAGCTTCGGTGTCATGAGCTTAGCGCAACAGTAAATACTTTTTATTTCAAGTTGTATCTATTATAACTGTCACGTGCGTACTGCGAAGTTATAGTCCACTTTTAATACTAATTTCAAACCTATGAATTCACCAACTTTATGTTGACGTTTTAGCATGTTTTCTCTGGTGCTTAGTTGTGGATGTCTTGCTTGCTTTATGGTGTTTCCTTGCATTGGACTGATTTTCAAGAATTATTATTATCTATGTTAACATCATTGTCAAACTTTAAAACCTTTTATTCGCTTTCGCATATTATCTTTTGTAGAATACAAGTAATCATTGATATATGAGTAGCAAGAACTAGAGAGAGAAAGTGGAAGGAAGGATGTATTTCTAGTGAGAGAAAGTGTAAAAAGAGAAATGTATTATGAAAATGAGAAATACAAAACCAACCAACACCCTCTCTAAGCCACGGAGAGGGTATTTATACCTAGTATTGGCCGGTCATGGGCCTAACAAGGCTTTCCATGGGCCTTTGGGCCATATTAGCTTATGTTACTAAACCATAACTAACTACGGGCTTTGACTATTTATTATTGGAAGTGATCGAGACTTTTCTTGTTCCTAACAATCTCCTCCTAAGGGAGGTCACTCCAATTTACAAAAATTTAATCCTAGCAAATTATGCTTTATCTTTAGTCTTCAGCTCGTAAACTTCATTTCTTTACTTTTTCTTATGAATATGGTGTGGTGAGCATTGACTTCAGGATAGAGCTTGTTCCTTTTAACTTGTATTGAGAGAATGCGAACTCGAACATCTTGAGATCATCAACTAAGCATAATCTCTTCGCCATCTTGTAACTTTACCAACTTGTGAACTTCTTTGAAATTCTTTGTCTTTAATACTTCACAACTTCAAGAAAGACGCACGGTATCAGAGTGGCAGAAGTCTTGAAACAATGTACTTGAGCTTTCATGATGTCTTTATGTTTGTCGGTCGGGTATGAGCATGTGGTTATGAATCTTGTATCATGAGTATGACAGCGATAGAGAGACTACTGCCAAGCCGCGACACGCAAGAGGCATCCTCTTCATCAAGACACATTTTCAATGATACTTAGAAGCCAAGGCACTAAGAGGGGGAAAGCCACAGATAGTGTGTATTGGGTGTGATGTGCAGTAATTTGATGTGTTAGGTTAGCATGTAAGTTTATAGGTTGGGTATGTGGGTATTTGGTGTGGGTGGGTATGATTTTGGGTTATGTACAGGTTATGTGTAGAACTTTGACACCCTTAACGAGGGTAGTGGGAAGTGTAGGGAGACAGTTGAAGACACAAATCAATCGTAACAAATATATATGACAGTTGTTCTTGCGGTCATAAGATTAAGAGCAGATGGAGTTGAGTTATGGAGAGTGATACTATGTTGGGAGTCACGATCTCTATATCAATGTCTATGATTATTAACATGTAGTTGGGGATTAGAGGAGGTGGTGTTTAGTGTCATGTAGTTCTTGCGTTATAAATGATATCACTCTCAAGCTATCTATTAAATTTATTCTGACACGAACAACACTAGACATTAAGGAGGTGTATTAAGTGTGGATGGATTGAGATCCACTATCTATATCAGTATGAGTGATATAACGGATGATTGGGTGAACTTATAGTACACATAATTTTAGAGATGATGTTTTGGGATTTGGTTAATGTAGGGGTATTGACTTATGATCTATATTTGGGGATCTCACCAATGATTTAGGGCGCCTTTATCGTATATTGGATTCTGTCAACATTTCACTATCCGGATATATATGATTCAACTAGTATATTGGGAGAGGGCTAGGGAGTTTCGGTGGGAATTTAGAGGCGGTGGCTATAGAGGTTATGTGGAGAGAGGATACATTATAAGGATATGGCGCATGTATATGACTCTAATAGAGAAATGAGAGTAACAACAGGAGTCAAGGTAAGAAGACTCTTCAAGCGATGTATGTTCAGGCGGCTGATAGGCAGCAAGCTGTAGATTATGAGGACTTAGCGAGGGGTGGTCACAAGTACCGCTGTGTACACTACTGTCAAGCCATATTCAGTAAGTACTCTGTAATGTTATCAATCACAATACACGTTCCAAGTAAGTAGATTACGGTTACCGTGTCGACTTTGTGCGCTGGAGATTATGAGGACACACACACACAGAGCTACGGCAATGGTATCGTTGTGTTGAACTGTGAAACACACAATAATTATGGTTACAGGGGGGGTGGCACATTGGATATAGTGAGTTTCGAGCACTGTGAGAGTGGTATCTTGGAATAATATATTACTGTTATACAGAGGAGGTAGGGTCTTTCATACTGTTGACGATGATGTGCGTGAGTTTATCTATCAGGTTAGATATTTAGATTTAGCTGATGTCGTGTGATTAATTATATTCAGAAGGGATGTTAACGAGTGTCTTAGGCGGAGAGTGCTATTTCAGTAACATATTATATGGTTGTGGAACAAGAATAATCTAATACAATAATTGTGTGTACAGGTGAGATGAGTTTCATATATGGTATAGTTATGACAACAACAGATATTAGTAATTTTTGAGGGTGAGTTATCAGTAACGACCATCTATACGAGCAGTGGGGGATATAGTGTGTTGGGGTCTCTATATACTCGTCCTATAAGTGGGGGGACGTGAGAATGTCTAATGCTGCGGGGTATGTTCAACACTGCCAGTATACATAGATATATGTAGAGTGTTGATAAGATGACATACGCGATTGAGAGAAGAGGAGGGTGTATCATACAGCCCTGTAGTAAAATAAAAAAATCAACATTATATTCGTTAATTATTAATATGTTTGCTTTGCTTATTCACTTCTTATTACTGTTTGAATATGCTTATTCAAGAAACAAATATATAAATTTTTGAAACACTAAAATGAAAATTTATGATCCACTAAATGATTATGTGATAAATGATGTATTTAATTTGCTGAATTATGTGCATTATATGATGTTTAATAAGAATAATGAGTATGCAATGCTTAAAATTTTGAAAATAAAAAGACTAATAAATTTTGTAACTGAAAAACTAAAAACTGCGGCGCACTTTTTTATAAGTACGCCGGTTTTTCTAGTAAAATTTAAATAAACTCCGAAAGTACGCCGCACTTCCTGTGAAGTGCGCCGCACTTGTCTGTCTGAAAACATACGATACCCTCGTATCTTCTTTATTATGAAGAAATTAATTCGTTTATTAATTTCTATGTGTTTGCTGATGTTATTTAGGTGTAAAGCACTACTTATCTTTATTTTAACTAACCCACTAATGTTTATTCTAATGTTGTGCTATTTTAATAGTATTATGGATCCTAACACAAGTATCGGACGATTATGCCTTGGAGAGGATAACCGTATTTCACTAAATAATGGTGTTGAGAGCAATGGAGAGTGGGATACACCTGAGTACCATGATACAACAGATAGCGGAAAAAAGAAATAGGCAAAAGCATTTACCTTTTACCGGATGGAAATGGAAGAGATAAGTGAAAGATATGATGCACCATACTTTGTTAACGGTTTAGAAGCATATGATGGAGAAATTAACTTGGAACACGATAAGAACCTGATCTCAAACGAGTTTGCAGTCAAGTTATGTTTGGAGCATGAAGTTAAAAATGGAGACAAAGTTGTTAAGAAGGAGTTGATAGTTGCTCTAAGAGGAGAGATTTACTTCGTGAAGTTCATCATCAATCCTGAGGAGGATGATATCGAACCAGGAGTAGTGCTTAGAAGATCATTCCTAAGGTTGACCAAAGGAATAGTTGACTTTGAAAACGGAATCATAACCATCTACCTTGAACCTGATACTTTTAATGATGTTGATTCTGATAAAGCTAATGACTCGGAAGATGACTGGGAAGTTATTTTAGAAGGCATAGATTTTGGATACATACCAGAAATTGATAGGCTCGAGTTGCCACCATATGTTTGTAACATGGGAAAAAGTTCCAGAGATAAGGAAAAGCCGCATAGGAACTACAAGATGACCCATAGTGGTGAAGGACCATCTTTGATTGAGAAAAAACCATTATCTCAAAAATAAATGACTCATGAGGCCCTAAAAAGATATCTATGAACGAATTATGATTCTACAAGAACCAAGGCCTATAATTGAAACTATGAAGTTCATTGATCAACATAAGAAGCTATTGGATAGTGTGATGTTATACACGCTCAAGCTTGATGGAGAAATTGAAGCTAATGAAGAAGAAGCCACAAAGAAAGTAATAAAAGGATACAAGACATTAAGAGAAAAAGATGACCCAATAGTTTTCGTTCTCCTATTCGTCTTGAAGCAAATATTGACTCGTTCGCCTTAGCTGACACAGGCTTGAACATTAATGTGATGCCAAACCAAATTTATACAAAGCTGGGTAGGGAAGACGCTAAACCTATAGCCAAGAAAATCATTATGCTGAACCACTCAAAGGCTGAGCCAATGGGGATTTTAAGAGATGTTTTATGCCAAGTTAGAGTAACAACAATTCTGGCTAAATTTCAAATCTTAGACATGCCAGTAGACAAAGATGTGCCTATAGTTGTAGCAAGAAGTTTCCTTTATACATGCGGAGGAATTATAAATACTATCAAGAAAACTACTTCCACTTTCGACAGTATATGTCATCAAGATTTTTATGTTGCTGTGGGAAAAAGCAAAGAAGAAGAAAAAGATAGTGAAGATGGAGAAGAGTACTATGTGAGGAGATACATGAATGAAAATCCATTTTATGGACCAACTCCTGCAAATTATCTGAACTGTGATGACCCTTTAGATTGAGCATTAGCTCTCCAAGAGGCTTTAAACCCATTTAAAAAGATTTGCATCTGGAAAAAGATGGTTGCTTTCTTAGGATCACTACTAGTACCCCTGCAACACATGGAATGGATACCGAGTTACTCGGATAATTTCTCTAAGAAGGGAGGTGGTGACGGAAAATGGCACACAAAGATCAGGATAGTTGACCCATATGGAAATTTTTATGATCAAGGTTGTGAAACCAAGACAACTGAGAGAGAATTGTTAAAATTCTACAGGTCAAGCGATATTATGTCGAATGACTGGTTCTAAACAAACAACAAAGTATTGAATAAAAAAGAGTACACTTTGAATTCCTTCGTGAGTCTTTTTCATTTTCCATGTTGAGTCTTATTAAATAATTCATGTCAAAGTCTTATCCATATAGGATTCATCTTTGATGTATGGCACTTAGTCCAATTATTATGAATATTATTATGAATGTTCAATAGATCAAATTTATGTTTATATTTAAATTTGAGCTTAATACACTTAAATCAGTAGGTTTGGTAACAAAATTGCCAGAAGTACGTCGCACTTCAACTGAAGTGCGCCGCACTTTTATTTGGGAAACAAATTTGTCTGAATCTTTTCCATTTTTAAACATTGCTAGTACATAAAACCCTCAAATCGGCCTGGCATTTAATCCCATCAAAACTTCACAATGCCTAGGGTATGTAACTTTTGTACTTATTTCTTTGATTAATTTTTGTTTTAATCAATCTAATCAATTAGGGTTTAGATAAAATTAATAATGATTGCTAAGATTACCCATTTAGACTCTGTTTTTGCATGATTTTTCTATAAAAAAACAAAAATATATATATATATTGTAAAATCTTTATAAAAACCAGGAAGCACGCCGGTTTTATATCTAAAACCGGTGCACTTGTTATAAACCCAGGTAAACCGCTGCCCTTTTAACGAAGTGCGCCGCACTTTGACTCGAAAATCAAGACAGAAAGTTTGAATGGGTTGTCCTAGACATGTCTGTTAACTACCAAAGTTTTCTAACGCTAATATTTACTTGTTGTGATGATATTTTTTTAGTATAGTCCGTTGGAACGCACGGCGATGAAGCAGGTTCTTCTTCTCGCACAAAAAGGGCTCGAGTTACCAAAATTGTTGATGAGGCTTTGTTAGGCCGTGTGTTTCATGATTTTCTGTTGTTGAATAATTGTAATCAGACGCTTAAAAGCAATTATAACACCAACCTTGCGAGAATCCTCCCAAAGCAAGTTTACTCTCCTTACATTGTGGATTAGACCGTATTAAATACTTTAGGTTGTGGTGATACAATTGGGGATATGTTAGAGATGAAGGTGAACGAAATGGGTGGTGATGAAATTCTATTTACTTCTGATGCATGGAGGCATGCCTTTGATATCAATGAGCCCATTTACACGGAGCTATGTTAAGAGTTCTACTCCACTTATGAGTTTGATGAAGTAGTGCCCGACGATGAGCTAATGACAAAGAAAGTAATCAAGTTTAGGTTGTGTGGCCATGCTCATTCTTTAAGTGTTTTGGATTTTGCTAGACGTTTGGGTTTGTATACTAGTGCCAAAATACAAGATGATGGATTTGAGACCTATTTTCTAGGAGGTCTTAGGAAAGACGATCATTTTAATGCTAACCAATAACAATGAAGAGGAGTTGCTTTTGTCCAGGAGTTCAGCTAAAACCATTAGGAAACCCGTGCTTAGAGTTCAAAAAAAATGATCACATATGGCTTATGTCAGCGAACCACATGGTACGATAAAGTATAGAAAAATGAGCTCTGGTTGATGAGAATATTTGAAGCCAACCATCAGAACCGGTAAGTTAATGTTTCTTAGTTACTTGCAAAGTGGATGAAAAGAAAGGGAAATGGAACTCAGAGAGAGAGAGTAGGGTTTGCTACAGACAGTTTGTGACTAAGATTGCAAAAATACTTGGTATATTAACTGATGAGGTGCTAGATGGATTGAGTGCTCCAACCTACTGTAGAGCATTGGATGTTTTCACACTTAAAGAATTAAACGGTCTAAATGGGAGATTGATTGTTGAGGACCCAGCACCGGGTATTCCGAGAGTGGCCACGCCATAGGGCCTATGCCCCACTATTACTGAGTTGCATGACAAGATAAACCGCATAGAGACCCGTCATGGGAAGTTAGATAGAATGGCCCGCAGGCAGTCGTATCAGTTGGATAGATATGCTAGAGTGCTTGAATATATGGCTGGACAATTGAATGTTCTAATGCAGGGAGCCTATGCACCACCTGGATATGATGAGGAGCAGCAGGATGATGAGGAGTAGTGTCGAGATGACACGGTTGGATTTTGTGACCGTATGTGGGTTACAAGTTTTAAAAATAATTTTCTAAAACAATACTATTATTATTATGGTGTGTAATATGCCTTTGTTAGCACTAAATATTTTATATTTTGTACTAGTACTTATGATACTTATTAATATTATATGTTCTTGGTATTATTTTCATTTGTGTATTGTTTGTTATCATTATCACAGAAAAAGAAAAAATGGAAGATATACGAATTCATGTACGAAGGCTCTACACTCAGCTTCGTATGATTTTGCTGAATTCATCATAACGGAGGTTACATCCAATTTACTTTTCCAATTTATTTTTTTTTATAATATTTCTCGCATTAGGGACAATTCTCATATTAAGTATGGGGAGAGATAAATAGAAAAACTAAATTTTCAAAAATATATACTTACCTATGTTTTCTTAATATATAAATACTAGTATAGATTAAAAAAAGTAAAAGTTAATTTTTTTGGAAAATGTAACATTTTATTGATCACATATAAGCAAATCTGACTCTAGATTGATAACTTTACTAGCATATTTATACCCGTTATCCCAAAAATGTAAGGATCGATTTTAAATATTATGTTAATTTGAGATACTTAGTTTTATATTTAATTATATATTTACTATTTGGATTGAATCACTCATCCGTCGTTACGGTTGTGTATTTGTAGTTTGTCACCTTTTCTGGAGCATTGGTATCGGTTTAAAATTATATAAGTGTGCCAGTGATTTGTTAATTCTAGAACTTGGGCTTTAAATTTTTACGAGACCGCGGTGAGAACACGTTCGCGTGTTATAAAAATTTAACTGATTAAGAGGTGATATAAATATAAATATAAGTATACATAACCTTTGTTCAAAAAGCTTTCTAATTAAATTATTTGACGCTTTATCCGTTCGAATTGAAGCACGTTAATGTTGGTGTCGCTATTATAATGAAGTGCGAAGGTTGCAAACTTCTAAGTTCGTTTGAGGTAGTGTGCTTATCCTAAGTATGGGGGAAAGCAAGTGTCCCCCAAGTTAAAATAAAAGGAAAGAGAAAGTTGGTATGATTACGGATAATGTGGATTATGATTTTATTATAATCCTTTTTTTTTACAAATATAAAACTAATAAAAATAACTAAATAAATTACCTCTTTTGATGTTTATGTTTGGTGCTTATTCCATTTCGGTGCAATTTAGTTTCTTGTACAAGCCTATGGTAATTTGAACATTTTCATGACTGAGCGTTTGAGTGACTTACGTATACCATCCACTTTACTAAATTGAGCGAGTGTGAATCAAACTTATCTCTAAAAATTCATGAGTTGCTTTGTCACGTTATCTATGCTTGTGGTCATTAACTTGTTTATTCTTCCACAAATAATGAAGTATTTTCGCTTTGATTGCTTGAGGGCAAGCAATAGCTAATGGGGGATTTGATAACGCTCCAAATATACATAAAATATCCTTTGTAAATATGTAAATTATCTATGTAAATATATTAAATATCACATGTTTAGACAATTATTTGTTAAATAGTTGTTTCAAGACTAAAGATCAAGAAAAAGACTGAAAATGCAAGAAACGTTCGTTAAAAGAGCTAACGATTGTTTAATGGAGAATCTAGAAGAAGTATTAAATGAAGAACAGCCAAGTGCGGCGCACTTCTAAGGAAGTGCGGTGTACTTACGGTCGGGGAGAGAGAAAATTGAATGTGAAGGCAAGTACGACGCACTTTTCTTAAAGTGCGGCGCACTTGAGGCTGACAGTTACACAAATCATTAACTTGATGCATTGAAGAAGAGACTAATCACTTCCCCCATAACCCATGACCTGAGGCACCTCTAAGGCTATAAATAGGACCCTAATCTTAGAGTTTTTCATTTCTCAAACACTAACAATCATTTCTCAATCAAAGAATTCTCTCAAGAAAGAGTTTAGAAGTGTTTTTAGGATTTGGAGTGAACTTGCTTGTAGTTCATCCAATTTCTAGGTTGTAATCCATCAAAGAAAGTAGTAGTGAAGTTCATTTCGAAGCTATAAGCTATTGTGATAGAATTGTTCATAGTTTTTGGGTCTACTTTGAATATAATAAAGTGTTCTTGGGAATTCCCTGTGAAATCCATCATCTTTTGCTCTTGGAGTTGGTATAATCTTGTTTCTCTTCTAAATCATGACATTTTCTGAGTTTTATATGAATGTTATAAGTTTGATCTCAATCAATATAGAGTAGTCGTATATGTTTGTTTGGGCTTACATAGAAAAATGATATAAACATGCTTTAATATTATGCTTATGATTATGATCCTGGTAAATTCAATGTTTGATTATCCGGATACTTGTTATATGTTTGATTAATCATATATGGTGGAAATAGGTTGAAAGACTCTACCTTTGTGTTTACATTTCGCATTGTTTGTCTATGGCGATTCGATATTGGTCTTGTGAGAATTGACTAATAAAATGTTTATCAGGCCGGATATGAGCACGTTTGATACTTAATCTCATGTCTAACGAACTTGATTTAGGGAATTTTATCATTATCACCTTCATACATGAATAACTCTTTATGCATTTTATATAATAAAGACTAAAGGCCGAAAGGATTCTTTCTTATATGAAATAGTTAATTGTTTGAATGATTATCCGTCTATTCTTACTTTTATGCTTCAATTCATGTTTGCAGTATTACTTGCATGTTTGTCCCCATTGTTCTTAGCCCAAATAAACATCATCTTTATAAACTTGAATTACAAAAGAAATCGTATTCAATTATCTTTGAATTAAGTGACAAATTTAAAGATACATTTCTGCAAAACCTACCAACACTTCTAAGATACATCAATCTCGTGGAACGACCTAGTCTTACCCTAAATCTATACTATAAATGGGAGTTTATACTTTACCTGTGTCTTAGTTGGAAAATCGGATAAAACTAGTATTATACATTTAAAGCTTTCATAACACATCAAACACCTTATTGTGATTGTTCTAGTGTTAGCGCATGCCTTAGTCATCATTATTCTCTTTTTCTCATTCATCTCCAATCATACCTAAGGACTGCTATTTCTAGCTATGGAGTATCTGTGGGTAGATCCCTCTGGTTCTGGTTGGATCATAAGACTAATGCCTAACCTAACCACATTATGACTTCAGAATCGTCATGAATTAATAGGGTGTTGGGTATAAGATAGTAACCATATAACCACTGAAAAATCAATCAAAGTGTTTGATAGAAATCAAACGTTTAACACTTTGAGAGTTTCTTTCTTTTGAAATGCCCCTACACATGTACATCGATATTCAAAATTGTTTCACACATGAAGGAAAGAGTTTGCACTTGAGTCTTAAAGATCACATTCATCTATATCACATTTTAATCACATTTTCTCCCCCTATGGAAATAATAAATCGCTTAGTATTTTCATACCAATTGATTAAAATGACATTTTCTGAAAAATGTGTGGGGAAAAAATGTTTAAGCAGCATGAATATTATGGAACATGTTTCTGATTGCTCCCCCTCAGCAATATATGTGTGTCACCATATAGAAAATATAACACTTTTGTGAAAATGATAAGACAGCACCCATATGTTGAGTTATGGAGTTAAGATGCCTTAGTATAACAAGCATAGTATAAGTACTAGTATGCTAAACCATTCATCAATGGACGTTATCCGAAGATAAACGCAAGAGTATTCAAGAATACCTAGTGCATAGTGGTGCTTGGAGAAATGAGCATCCAATTGTGAAATGACATTAATAAGGTCTTGAAAAAATTATGCTCTGTCTCCACGTGAGTTTGACACTGAATTACCACTTTCAAATCCACTGAATGTTTTATTAGAATATGATAATTCACCATTGAAGGCTAATTGATTTGCTTGTCTTCCATTGATAACAACTATCCTATATATAGGATATAAGAGAACATTCTAGAATCGATACCATAGGCTTGAGCCCAATACAAATTAATGACTAATAAATACTAATGAATGTCTTGACTTGACTTGGATGATGATTATTGACTCTTGACTTTTATTGTTGAACGTTGACTTGATTTATACAAGGCTAATACTCCCCCTCAGTGTGAGCGGGAGATCTTCGGACGTTCAGGCTGGAGCGAAACTCAAGAAATAAAGCTGTGGGGAGACCCTTAGTAAAAATATCTGCATACTGAAATCTGGAAGGGACATGAAGCACACGAACCTGACCGGAAGCAACATATTCTCGAACAAAATGAATATCAATCTCGATGTGTTTAGTACGCTGATGCTGCACAGGATTAGTAGACAGATACACAGCACTCACATTATCACAATAGACAAGAGTAGCAGTAAAGAGAGGAGTGTGAAGTTCAAGCAACAAATTCCGAATCCACGCAGTCTCAGCAACAACATTCGCAACACCTCGATATTCTGCCTCAGCACTAGAACGAGACAATGTAACCTGCCGTTTGGCAGACCAAGACAAAAGGTTATCACCAAGGAACACACAATACCCGGAGGTAGACCTACGAGTAACAGGGCAACCAGCCCAATCAGCATCTGTATAAGCAGTGAGTTGACTAGTGGATGAGACATAAAGCTGAAGTCCATGGTCAATAGTCCCACGAACATAGCGCAAAATACGCTTCAAAGCAGTAAAATGTGGATCACGAGGATCATGCATGTAAAGACAGATCTGCTGCACAGCATAAGATATATCTGGGCGTGTGAATGTCAAATACTGAAGGGCACCTGCAAGGCTTCGATATAAAGTAGGGTCACTGACAGGGTCACCATCAGAACCGAGTTTGGACTCAGTGTCCACAGGGGTCTTGCATGGGTTACAATGCTGCATGTGAGCGCGCTCAAGAATTTCCTCTGCAAATTTAGACTGAGACAAAAACAATCCAGACTTCGATCGCTGTGCAGATACACCAAGGAAATAATTGAGAGAGCCAAGGTCAGTCATAGCAAACTCACTATGAAGTAATGTAATAATGCGCTGTAAGAGAGCAGTAGACGAAGCTGTGAGTATGATGTCATCCACATATAAGAGCAGATAAGCAACATCCGAACCCATGTGATAAACAAATAGTGACGTATCGGTTTTACTATGCTGAAAACCGACACGTGTAATAAAGCTAGCAAACCGCTGAAACCATGCCCGAGGAGCTTGTTTAAGCCCATACAAAGAACGCTGCAAATGACAAACATAATCTGGGTGGGCGGAATCAACAAACCCTGGTGGTTGATGCATGTAGACTGTCTCAGATAACTGGCCATGAAGAAAAGCATTCTTCACATCAAGCTGATGAATAGGCCAATCACGTGTCACTGCAAGACTCAAGACAGTACGAATAGTAGCCGGTTTGACGACCGGACTAAAGGTCTCATCAAAATCAATCCCCTGCTGTTGACTGCGACCATTCGCAACCAATCGAGCTTTATACCTGCTCAACGAGCCATCTGCATTAAACTTATGCTTGAAAAGCCACATAGATCGAACAATATTAACATTAGCTGGACGAGGCACAAGAGCCCACGTTCCGTTAGAAATCAAAGCATTATATTCATCTACCATAGCCTTATGCCAATTAGGGTCACGAAGAGCATGTAAATGAGAGCGAGGAATAGGCGAAGTAGTGGTGGCATGACAATTCATACGCGCAAGAGGTTTTGAAATTCCGGCTTTTGCACGGGTGACCATATGATGAGTATTGGTAGTTGGGGCGTTCCCATAAGCAGTAGCAGCAGGTGAGGTGATATGGGTATTCGGTGTTGAGCTTGGTGTAGTGGGCTCGTGAGTTGAAGATAAAGGAGGGACCGGAATTTGTTGGTGGGTTGCTGGAGTACGAGGGGTAAGGGGGTGGTGTGGGGATTGCGGTTGGGCTTGAGGCGATTGGGTAGGGCTCGTGTGAGTAGGAGATGGAGGCATGGCAGTTGGGGGATGTAATTGGTGATTGTTAGGATGAGTGGTTTGGGACGTATGGGTGTTGTGAGGGGGTAGCAAGAAATCGTAGGATGGGGGTGTGTCGGGCGTCATGGACCCAAAAGGGAATTGGTCTTCATCAAAGATGACATGTCGGGAGATTATGATTTTGTTGGTTGAAAGGTCAAGGCAACGGTACCCTCGATGTAGAGCCGGGTAACCAAGAAAGACACATGCTGTGGACCTAGGTTGAAGTTTATGATCAAAGGAAATGTGTGGATAACAAAGGCATCCAAACACTCGCAAATGATCATATGTGGGTGGTTTGTTATGAAGCTTAGTGAACGGTATCTCATTATTGATGGCAGTGGATGGAAGGATATTTAAAAGGTGAGCGGCCATGTTTAGGGCTTCTACCCAATATGATGGAGGTATGTGTGCTTGAAACAGTAAGGTGCGGGTAATGTTGTTAAGGGTGCGTAGCATACGTTCCGATTTCCCATTTTGTTGAGAGGTTTTGGGACAAGAAAACCGAAACTGCATGCCATTTTGGCGAAAAAGGTTGTGAAAGCGGGTATTATCATACTCACCTCCATGGTCACATTGCAAAGCCTTAATATCAACATTAAATTGTTTATTCACATATGCGCGAAAAGTAACAAAGGTATCGAACAAGTCGGATTTATGAAGCAAAGGATACACCCAAACATAATGCGAGAAGTGATCCAAAAAAATAGCATAATATTTAATGCCACTTTCACTTGAGATGGGGGATGTCCATAAATCAGAGTGAATAATATCAAATACAGACCCAACATTCGACTCGGAACTGTAAAAAGGAAGCTTAGTGTGTTTGCCTAATTGACAAGCATGACACAAAGCGGGCAACTTTGTTTTATTATATGAAATAAAATGAGAAGACTCTAAACGACGAAGCATATCTTCACTCGGGTGTCCAAGGCGTCTGTGCCACGTGGTGGGGCTCAATGAAAGCAAAGCAAAGGTTGTGGTAGAGGATGGTTGTTGAGTGACAGGGTATAGATCACCAGTACTATCACAGCGGAGAAGAAGCCGGCGGGTCTGGTAATCCTTCACAGAGAATCCATAAGCATCAAAATCAACAGACACATTATTGTCACGAGTGAATTGTCGAACCGAAATCAAATTTTTAATTATATTAGGTGTGACAAGAACATGATGAAGGTGAAGGGGTTTATGTGGTGTATGCAAAAGGCTATGGCCCGTGTGAGTCACGGGTATGGGTTGGCCGTTGCCAACAAATACAGATTTATACAAGCTTGGATTGCTAAAAGAAGTGAGCATACCTGTGTTCTCGGCTAGATGAGAGGACGCCCCAGTATCCATGTTCCAATTTGATTCTTGTAGAGTCATCGTTTGGAACGCTTGTGAAGACGAGTATGGATGGGCCTGCTGGATTGGTATTTGGGCCGGCTGGGGTTGCACTTGGGCCGGCTGAATTGGCACAGAAGACACCAAATTAGCTTGAGGGTGTGTCATGTATGATGCGGGCTGAGCAGGTGATGGACAATAGTGTCCAAGTCCAGACTGAAGATAAACATAACCCAAATTGTTGGGTTGGGCCGAGTATAGGGGTATAGGGTGTGAAATGGATTCGGCCATGTTGGACTGTTGGAAGTTAACAAAGCCCATGTTGGGTGTAAATGGATATGATCCATTAAAGTAGCTTGATAATGCAACATTATATTGATTGGTAACACCTTGAGACGTGTGAACAGCAGGTAGACCAATTGTGTTATTATAACTTGTCATGATGTGCGCTTAAAAGAAAAGTAATACGGCAACAATTAAGCATGCGATATGAAAAGGAAATAATGCAAGCAAATGATAGCAGCAGCAGGCAAGCAAAGACAGGAAAAAAAATGCAACGGCAGATTTAAGGATTTAGGGGCGTGTATTTTTTTTGAAGTGTTTAGGGTTGGCGCTGATTACCATATTAGAATATGATAATTCATCATTGAAGGCTAATTGATTTGCTTGTCTTCCATTGATAACAACTATCCTATATATAGGATATAAGAGAACATTCGAGAATCGATACCATAGGCTTGAGCCCAATACAAATTAATGACTAATAAATACTAATGAATGTCTTGACTTGACTTGGATGATGATTATTGACTCTTGACTTTTATTGTTGAACGTTGACTTGATTTATAGAAGGCTAATATGTTTTGGATACATAAAATATGACTTTTATGAGATGCATCCAACAACATTAAAAGGCTTTTGGTTTTAAAAACTCCCTCTCAAAAATTAATCCACTTATAAAAATGATTCGATTTTTGAAAGTATCGCGAGAAGGGAGTGTTGAACACACAATTTTGAAAGATTTTGAAAAACCTTTTGAGAAAATTCTTGAAAAACTGTGTTCAATGATTTTGAAAATCAATGTTACTTGAGCTCTAAAGACTTTGAATGTCTTTGAATTGACGTTTTGTGTCAGCTTAAGTTTGAGAAGTTGTTATCTTCTCGTTGTGAGGATAAATGTACATAAATGCACACTTTCCTTTATTTGCAGAACGAGTCCTAAGTTGATATTTACTTAGAAGTCGTGTGTCCCGAGCAAGAAATTTTTTGAAAGAATGCTCAGGAAAATTTTGAAAGATTTTGAAAATCTTTTGAAATTTTTTGAATAAGTTTTGCTCATAAGCAAGAAGATTTCTTTTTTTTTCTTAAGATAAGTGCAGTGACACGCATACTTTTCTTTTACATTTGAGACCGGGTTGCAATCTGATTTGATTATATGCCATAAGAAAATAGAAATGACATGTTTTAAAATACTTGAACTCTTGCTTGAACTTCATTTACATACTCGTGACAATATTAATCATCATTTCTAGATACGTAAATGTTATCGATTCCAAGAGACATGTCGAGAAGATTCTTTTTGGTATTTTATTCAGTTTTTAATTTTGTATTTGGTTTTTGGAAATTTTTTGTTTTTGTATTTTCTTTTTGAGAGTTTTCTATGTTTGTATTTTGTTTTTTCTGAAGATTTTCTGAACTAATCAATAATTGAAGTTTGAACAAGTGTAGAAGATGGTATAATATTTACATTCGTTGAACCCTTGGAAGAAATGGGTTCGAAAGCCATTGAAGTACCTGCATTCAGAGAAGAAGAATTCGCACAAATAACAGTATTAGAAGTGCATGTTTCCTTTCCTAATGTTAACGCGCTATCATTCGTGTTGATGCAAGTTTCAACAGACTTCTTAGTGGGAATCCACCTAAGACTAACATAACTGAAGATTATATCTGTTGGTTTCCATGTAAGACCAGATCTAGGAGGCATTATTTTCACATACACATCGGAAGACTTATTTGGAGAAAATTGTTGTCCTATGGGGATCTGTCTGCCATGATTCTAAGAATTGCTTTTCGTTTCTACGGGTATGTATCTTTTTGTAGTATTATGGGATTGTGCATCCTTTTTCTGTGCAGAGGCATGAGAATTTACCTTAAAGAGGTATTTTAATATGCATACATCGTGATTTGCACTGTAAATGCACTTTTTGCATGTATGACATGCCAAGTCTTTTGAATTCAAGAAAGGCTTAGAGTTCCTAGGTGGTACTGCTATGTTAACATCTCTATTTGATACACAACTACTTATGGATGGTGGCCAATTCCTAGGTTGTTGATACGAGTTCCTAGGTTTTGGTTTGCTACCATTAGTAGTGTTTGGTGTTCTAGCAGGAGTAATCACACTAGGTTTTGAATTCAAGGCTCTGTGTTTCTAAAGTTGTGCCTTTTTCTTAGCTTCCTCTAGGTAGTAGTTAAGAACCATGTCATTTGAGCCTACAGATTCCTTTAGTGACTGAAATGACACACGCTTTAAACTATTCCTAGAAGGGTCAGGTGCATTCACATGATAAGGCTTAGCAAAAACAAATTGTCTTACATGAGGCCAAGAGTGTAGAGTGACTGGTTTTGTGAAATCATTTTTCTCAACAACTTGGGAGGCAAACCGAGTTTTTAAAAATAAAGATCGTTCAGATTTAAACGCAGCCGGTTGTCTTACAACTGGTTGATTTCTGAGTGGTTGCAAAGGCGGTTTCCCCAAGATTGATGGTTTTCCAAAATTAGTATCCATACCCTTACCTTTCATCTTCTCAACGAGTTTCTTCAACTCACCGATGGCAGTGTTCGTGTCTTGTAATTGAGCTTTTAAATCTTGTATTACAAAATATTGTTCATTTTCATTTCGAAATGAAGACGATTCTTGTTGTTTCTAAACTTTGTCATTTTTAAGCTGTTCTTGACACTATTGTAAAGTAAGTTCAAGAGAAATTGAGTGTTTCTCAAGTTTAGTAAAACATCTTAAAAGCTCAATATAAACTTCTTTACTGACATTTTCAGTTTGTTTGGAAAGCTCAATCTCAATATGCTCACATTCCTTGATTTTGTCCAAATATTTGCATACCATCTCAGAGTAGTCATCTATACAGCCATAGAACTATAAGCGGCGGACATAATATTATTTGTGAGACATTCTTGCAAGAGTAGATCATATTCATTTGAAAATTCATCTTTATCAGATTGCAATGTGTCAAGTTCTTTTTCAAGAGATTCAACGTACTGTATATCATCAAAAATTTCTTCTTTAAGAACTTTTTCAAACTCACTAGCGTTTTCTCTTGTCTTTTCCGCAAGAGGCGTTAAAAGATCTTTTACAAGCACAGTTATCTCATGAGTAATTGGTTTGTCCAACAAATTTTCAAAATGACTTTGCCAATCGATGTCAATGATCGTTTGAAAGTTAGTTATGTTGTGTTTAACAATGTGAAAAACTTGTCTACTCTTACTCATCGAAGATTGATCAAGCAAAAATCCTATGTTTTTCACAATATTTGGATTGTATTTAACAAAAGGTTTTCTCCACAATTTCTTTCTAATTTCATTGGCAAAATACAATTGATCAAGAGAGTTCTGTGTTTGTGGTGTAAAAAGCTCATAAAGACTGTTTTGATATGTGTAGTCGTAATGTTTGACTAACTCTTCATCCAATTTTGAACTCTCTTTCTAAAAAATGAGTGTCTCTTCACTATTTTGTGCAAAAATGTTCGCAAGATCATCTTTATGGCATGGCACCTTATACAAACATGGTTTTTCAGATTGAGCTTTCTTGAGGTACATAGGATTTATAAAACTTGCTCTACCATTATAATACGAACTCGGATTAGGAGCTAGCATATGAATGGTTTGAACATACTGATTAGTTTTATAAACAACATCGTTTAAAAACTTTACTTGATTTTTCAAAGCAGTTATTTTATCAATATCTTTATCTTGACTTATTTTGAAATCCTTTTGCAATTGTTCTTTTTCCTTTCAAAGAAGATCATATCGAATGTTTTCTAAAGACCCTTAGTGTACTAACTCTGCATTTTTCTCTTTAAATTGAAAAGTTTCGTAAGCTTGTGTTTTTAATGCTTCATGTGATTGATGTTTTTTGCTCGGCTAATAAATCAAGAGTTTCTTTCTATTTACGTTTGATCTCTTCTTTTTCAAGTTGACAATTTTTATACGTTTTGTACTTCTCAAGCTCAACCTCTTTATGATGGAGTGCACTTCTGCATCTGTATCAAATGTCATTTGACGCCTTAAGAGCAGATTTGCATTTATTCAGTTCATGAGTGAGTGTAGCATTTGTTTTCCTTAATTGCTTTTGAATGGTTTTGTTTTCATCAATATCAAGTTTTAAATTAGCAATTAAGTTAGCAAGTACGACACGCTCATCTTCATAATCATCATCATACTGGTCGGCCTTGATTTCATTATTACACATATATGATGAATCAGGTTTGGTGTTTCTATCAACATTTTCCATTAAAGATGTGTCATTCATGTTTTCAGGTTGCTTAGTATGTTGAGTTTCAATAGCAAACACATTTTATTTAGCAGTATATGGTACCTCAGCCATCGGCTCTGTGTCATAGGAAGGTTTGATATTCGTATCATTCCCAGAACTGCTTCTTTTACTGAATTCATTCCTCGACCTACTGCTTTCATTCCCAAATGTGCTACTTTGTTTCTCTAAGCTTTGATCATTCCCAGTCTTGCTGCAATCATTCTCTGAACTGTGTGCATTCCTATTGTCTGATATATACCCACTGCTGTCTGTGTCTCCTGAACTAGCATCCACTGCATTAACCTCTTGAACCTTGCACTCTTGATTCTGCAACTTTTTGTCATTCAACCTTTTTTGAATCTCTTGTTCATGAAGTGCTCTTTCATCAATACATCTCTCAACGGAATCCATGCATTGAATTATCAAGTCTTTGAAGGATTGAGTTTCAATTCGAGTGTATTCATTAAAGATCTTTCTTATGTGTTCACCCTTGTGATTTGAAGGCTTTAATACTTCTTATTGGAAGAAGTGGTGAAACTGCACTTTGATCACACTTAAAGCATACTTGGAATCCTTCTCGTGAAGTACTTCTGTGTTGAGTTGCTTTGCTAGGTTATCTATATTGTGGACAAGTGTAGACATGAAAGAGTTAAACTCTTCACTACAGATGCGTCCAAATTCATACTCAAAGGAATGGTGTATGGGATACCTATAGAGAGCTACATTGGAAAGGTATTGAAAGGTTGATTTGAGTACATTAAAATTGTTGATGGAACTCTGTTTCATACTCTTTGCTTGCTTCTGCATTTGTTGCATCTCTTGTTGCTCTGAATCCAAACACGAAGATAACGTATCTTTCGTTTCCATTAAACCAGATGTGAAGTGAAAATGATTTGTGGGATCTTAAGCAGGTAATGTGATTGTTGTTGTGGTTTGATGTCGATGAATCGTTGTTGTTATTGAAGCACTTGAACTTTTGTTAACGATTGTTGAACAAAAAAGACTAACGGTTGATTAATTCACTAACAAGGACTAACTATGTAGTTAGAATCCAAGTTAAGCACTAATGGTTGTTGATTAAGTAACAAAGGATGAACTGTGAAATTAGTTTGAAGACCGAGGGCTAAAAGTGAAATCTTTGAAACTTGAAGATTAAAAGTAAAAACTTCAAATTTAAAAAATATAAGAAAACTCATGTATACGTAATCTTCTTCTTCCTTTCGAGAATATGAACGTAGGGTTTATGTCTTTCACGGTTTCGATTTGAAAAGATTAAGATAAATGAAGCACGTTAAGACGATGTACGAATGATCGTGATTCTAATGAGTATAGTTATAGGATCCGTCAAAACTCAAAACTCGAAATCTGTAACAAATCAAAACGTTCTCGCCTATTTTAGAGACCATTATCGCCTGATTTGCAAGTCATTATCGCTTGAAAGAAGGACTAATTCTTGCCTGTTTTAAGGTTTGATTCACGCCTGATTGAAAACTTGAACTCGCCTAACAGAAAAATGATTATTGCCTAATGACAAAACAATTATCGCGTGCTATTGTCGCCTAGGTAACCAAGAGAACTCGCCTAATGCAGAATTGATTGTCGCCTGATATAAAGCTTTGATTGTTGCCTAAGTGAACAACAAAACTCGCCTCCTTTCAGCTGATTCTCGCCTGATGACAAACTAGAACTCGCCTGATATAAGACTTGATCTTCGCCTGATACAAAGCTGGAACTCGCTTGACTTGAAAATCGCCTGTGAGGAAGAGAGGATTTTCGCCTCTTTGAAGACTGATTGTTGCTTGATTGCAGAACAATTGTCGCCTAATAAAACCTTTGTTGTCGCTTGAAGCAAAATGAGAACTCGCCTGTTTGATTTTCGCCCAAGATGAAAAACTAAAACACGCCTGTCAAACTTGTTCTTGTGTCTGTTAGATGATATAGTTGGCCATGTGTTGGTCCAAGCCCATTAGGGTTTGTGATTAAGTCTTGATGTACCTATATAAATAAGTCATGAATGAAACATAACTCGATATGGGTTTTATCATTATTCTACATGGTATCAGCCTAAAATATCGATCCTAAACCCTAAATACTTCAATCAGTAGTTCCAAAACAACATTCATCATAAAAATTGTTGTCCTCCGGTCATAGGCAAATGATCCGGAGGGATCCCAAACATACATTTTTCTTTTTACCCTATTAGTTGTACTACAACTAAATCAAAGCGCCGCTTCCGCAACATACACTGCCACCACCGCTGCTATACCACCACCGTTTCCGTTTATTATTCCGTCACCTGATTCGTGCTAAGGTCACGGTCGTGCAAGGTCACGGTCGTGCAAAGGTCACGGTCGTGCAAAGCATGTGTGGTGGAGACAGGACGATAAAAGTAGTGTGGTAAGTGGGGATTTCAAATCGCAGTGGGTGTTTATTTATTTCGGTCGGATGTGTTGTGTTTATTTATTTCAGGTGCTTTATCAATGTGATGTTTATTTATATATTTATGTTTTATGTTATCTCTAGTTTGAGCTTTCGTGATTTCACCGCTCGAACTACGGGGAGTGTTAGATGATATAGCTGGCCATGTGTCGGCCCAAGCCCATTAGGGTTTGTGATTAAATCTTGATGTACCTCTATAAATAAGTTATGAATGAAACATAACTCGATACGAGTTTTATCATTATTCTACAGTGTCCTTTATATTTTTGCATGTTTTCAAAATATAAGAACGCAGCTTTTTCTTTTTCAAACCAACACGTACCTTTACTGGTTGAGAAACTAGTGGCTTTTATAACAAAGTTTTGAATCAATATTAATAAAACCACTTTTAAGATATAAAAGACGTGACCATTTTTGTTTAAAAACAAGTTTTTGTCACTCGCGCTTCGTTGCGGCGCGTTTTGTATAAAGCGTGTTTTATTATGTAGCGTTTTTTATCTTTAAGCAATATGTAGCTGATTAGCAAGTTTTTTTAGCCCTCGGCTCGGTTGAGTCATTTTTTTCGCTCAGCTCGCAAGCATTGTTTATGTTCTAAATTCTAAGTGGTTAACCATAAAGCTATACGAAACAGTGTAAGCAACTTTTGAACACCAATACCATAAAATAGAAAGTACTATTTTATACAAACCAAAATGTCCGTAACAAATAAATCGCTAACACCTGCAATGGGTGCTAGTCAACGGATATTACAAAGAAACTAACGGCATGCGAGAAGTCATGGGAATAAACTGTCTGGATGCAATCCCTTCGAGTCTTTAGTTCCAACAGCCAGCTACAACGAATAAAAGAATGAACGTAAATACATGATTATATACTAATGTTCGAAAGACGGCACCCGCACCACTGCTCGAAGCGAAAGACGTTCGTTTTGTGCTGCATGTGTACACACTTCTAATGTCAGTTTCTGGCAATCCATCACTCCAAATATTTTCTTCTGATCTACTTCCTTTATCCATAGATGTGCCTTCAACCATTATGTAGGATACAAATAAACGCTCAACACTTTAAAACCGTGCATAAAAGCTATAAGTATTTTTTTATATAAATTGAAAGCTAATCAGAAAAACCAACGAACCTCGAAACACATTGCAAGTGAAGCTACATATTATATTACTATTTCTAAAAAATAACTTCTGAATTTAGAGGTGTTTGGGTAAACCTTATATGATGGGCATATTAGCTTACATGATCCAAATAAGACAAACCCAATGAGATGACACTCCAAAATATATATAGAGTGTGTGAATTTAATAGATATGAAAACAGATGCTTTTTCCTTGTTCAAATGTGAATGGTAAATAAATAAATAAGAATATTGACCAAAGGTAATTCAACTTCCTTTGGCTATGTCCAAACAACATTTTAAAGTTGTTAAAACAACACATCAACCTGTCCAAAGGAACCATCTTTTTGATGTCCAAACAGCACACTAAAAGCGTATAAAAGACCATATAAACCTGTCGAAACAACTTTTGAAGTTTTTGAAAACTTCTTTAAACCTGGCGGGTCACTCTGGGGTTCGAATCTTCAAAAACCAATTTCTTTTGACCCATTATCTAGGACGAAACTAATTTGACCGGTTGAGGATCTTATAGAAAAAAAGGTTGCACATATAAGGTTTTATCCTTCAAACATACATTGTTTTCAAAATTTTAATAATTCTGAAGAACGTTGGTCTATTGTAGGAACCGTGCTTGAGCTAACAGGTTTAAATTGATATCCATGACCATACCCATACTACCCATGTTGCACCACTATATGAAAAAAATAAACTCTCGTTATGTAAGTTTATTATAAGAAATCAATATAATTATATCTTGCATGACTTACCTTTGCCTCATAGGGGTTCACATATCAACTTTAAGGATTTTTCACTCTAATAGCTTAATTTGCACCAACCTGATAGAATAGCAGGTGGATTACTTACATACTTTGTCATTAAAAGAGATATCTTTTGACGTAATGATACAAACATATCATATATATTTCAAAATAACTTCTGTAATTATAAACGAAGTCCGATAGAAGAAACATAATAGCAATTTGACTTCAAACATGTAAGCAATTACTATGCTAAAAGGAGCAGTAGTAATTACTTATAACTACTTTAAAGCTCCTAAAAAATTGTTTGTTTGATCTACTTTGTGAATGCTTATAAAGTGTTGATCTAAGATTACTCAAACCCGTAATCTTTTGATTTTCGGTTACAAAACCTACCAAAATAAAGACTAAAAAGTATCCATTGTATACCTATAACTCCTGAAAAAATGTTAGTTATGCACTTAAGAATATGTTCCTTTATCGTTTCTTAAAACTTATCAAGTAGACCTTCGACCTAAGCTCAAATATTACCAACCTATATTGGTACAAAGATTATCATAGATTTGGAGCATTGTCTTGCTTGCACATGAACCCTGGGATATCCGTACAACCTTACCCGATCCAACAACCATGTTGCAGCCCTGTCAATACCTTATCCGATCCAACAACGATGTTGCAGCCCTGTCAATCAGCCTGCACTGAAGTGTGATTTTAAATTGAGCTTATGCTTGTAGGTTATTTTATAGTTACCAAAAAAAGAGGGATATTTGTACCTTAAACGGCTTGTATAATAGTTCTGAAACTAATGTAGGACCATGCTTCAACCTTAATGCAGGACGATGCTTCAACCTGACTGCATAAATGATCATACATCTGAACAACCTAATCACACAATTATGCACATTTCACCATCACACTAATAAAAATGAACAAACTTTAAAATCAAATCTTATTCCATATTCTATCGAATACATCAATCGGTAAATCTTTTGCAACTACAACACCTACCGATACTCTTAGCCATCTCGCTTCATATTTTTTGTTGCACAAATGTGTGAAATAGTATATTGTACAATGATTAGAACTTTTGTTATCGCTGTTAGTTACATTAAAGTGTGGTGATTATGCAACTTAATTTCTACCTGCTGTTATGTATTGAGTTGTTTTTCTAAATTGCTTTTGTAAGTGTAATGGTTTATAAGAAAATCGATACTTAATCGGCTAATGGCACAGTCACTCAAGTCTTCCGATCCATTTAGCTAGCACACTTCAATATGTTCTAAATGACTAAGCATCAATATATCACAGAATTTGTTTGATTTATCCTCTTGGATTCGCCTTCAAAACAATTCACTGTATACATACACAGTTCCACAAAAGTACCGAAATGCACTACATTAACTTGTATCAAAGACTTATATTACACTAAGATCAACAAAGGTAAATGCAAGTGAAAATACCAAAATCTATTAACTTTTACAAAGTTGATCCTGAACTATACGACAATAAATGAGGCTTATTTCATTCAGTTTTAATTATTAAGTGGGACAATATTTTCAGAGGTATAACACTTTTTCTGCGTAAAGAAAGGTAAAGCACTTTTCATATTTGATAATATGTATGTATGAATACCGGAGTGATGCGATTAATGGAAAGATATAAAGGGATATGTATGCTAACCTGGAAATCCACAGATAATATCATAAACTTCATCTCTCCAAACAGCCCTACGACATCCCCTAATCCAAACAGCCCCTAATCCAAACAGCTTATGACAGCAACTAATTCAAACAGCCTATAACAGTTCCTAATCCAAACAGCCTCGAATCCAAACAACTTATGACAGCAACTAATCCAAACACCCTATAACAACAACTAATCCAAATAGCCCCTATGACAGCAACTAAGAAAATTCACTCAAACCTAGCCATATTATACCCCTAATCCAAACAGAAACTAATCCACACAGATTTGATGGCACACTAATCATTTATATATTTTTTTCGTGGAGAATTTTCTTGGAAATAAAGCTATTTGAACGCGAGTTCTGGTTTCATTGTTATTTTTAAGCAAATATATAGTAATACTCATGCGCTTGAAAGCGGATCGAGAAATACTGTTTGGATTTGGTTTTGATGTAAACAAATAGATAATTGGGAGAGCCATTTGTGCGCGTATAACGGTTTTTATGTTAAGTAAGTAACCATATTGAACACTAAATGTTTACCCAATATCTATTTCAACATGCATGCACGCTTCCTCTCATAACCTAGTTTCACCTAACTTAAAGAACAACAACAGAAGCAAAAAATAAACTGTGAATCGAACCTCGGAAATTCCACTTTCCATCTTGTTGCTTCATATCACCCGCACCTCAAATCACCCTCTCATTCCTCGTACCACGTCATAAAATTATCTTAGTTGCATAAAATATAAAATTAGAAGAAACACAAATTTTGATTTTTTTCATACCTAGTTCTTAAATCAACACAATTCCTCGATAGATGTGACAATTGATAATGGATTTTCAACATCTTTATTTTGTATTTTTTTTTCTCTGAAGCACTTGATTGTGAGGCAAGCTTAGGTGCTTATTTTTCAGTCCGTCGCATCCACATTAGCGCCTGCAGTGCTACCAACTATAACTTGTTTATTTCACATATTGTACCAAACTGAGTAAATGAAATTAGCAAAATTGTTACTACGATAGCAAATGAAATAGAAGAAGCATAATGACCCTATTGGAAACTTTAAGTCGCACCAATCGGGCTCTAATTCCCACCCAAACACCTTTAAATATCAGAACTGAATTATTATGCAGTATTAGAAAAATTACTTCTTTTGAACTTCCATGTCAATCATAACCTCGGGAGGAGCAAGAGCAGGCGACTCCACAAAATGAATATTAGGTTCCCTGCCACGAAGAGACCCGTGTCAATAAAGAAAGCATCAACTCAATTTCGCGATTGCGGACAAAAAGGCGTTAACGTCTTAACCCGGTCCATTCAATAAAACTTGATCATAAGTAAAAAACTATAATATATACTAAGACCCATATCAACATAAAAAACATCAGCTTCTTTACTGGTAAAACCTTAAAACAGTGAGCTATAGATGATAGTTTCACCAATCATACCTTGGTCTAAACCTCTCACATTAGGACTAATTTTCGTCAGTCGCGTATCAATAACTTGCGGCTTCTTTACCGAATCCTCTTCATTTTTTGTCAGCAACTACAAACATAACAAACCAAAATTGTCACTACAAATTTTACTTAGACATTTCATGCATGTTGAAATAGATATTGGGTAAACATTTAGTGTTCAATAAGTTTATTTTACAAAAACAACAACAAAATACAATCTTTCACATTTTAAAACCTAAAATCAATTGACACTAAAATCAATGCAAAAAAAATTGAACACATAAATTAGGCAAAGAAAAAACTACCGGCTGATTTTTGCATTTTGCTTTGAATCTATGAAGCTTTATTTATATTCAAAATTTACACATAAAAAGCTTACTACCAAAAAACAATATTAAAAATCAAAAAAATGAAATCTTAGAAAAACCCCCTAAAATCTACCATAAAACTATGAAATAACATAAGAGTAGGATCAGCAACTCACTTGAGGATCTTCTCCTCTTCTTCTGATCTTCTTGCGTAGCTCAGTCGAACAAATGAACTTTTTTCGGGAAATCTTCTTATTCATCCCAAGTCTTGGGTTTCCAGAATCTATAATTTTTTCTATATTGAATTTGGGAAAGAAAATAATAAGATCTGAAAACTTTTGTGTGTGTGTTGGAAGGCTTTGATTTTGTGAAGATGATCACTCATTGAGAAGTCGGGGTATTTTGGTCACACGTGTCCTAGATCATCACAGAGACTAACCAATTAATTAATATTATGTTACTGTTTATGGATTAATTAAATATATATTTTTTATAATAAAAAGTGAGATGCGTTTACTGTTCACAACTATTAAATTACCAATTTATTATAGCAGATGTGAGAATGTTACTATTCATTAAAAATAATATATTAATTTATTTAAAATAAAAAAATAGTACTGTAGCTAATGTGTGTATAAACTCTATGATAAATGTTAGTTTTGATAATAAGCTTATAAAATAATCAATAAACCATAGGACCGAAAGCTTTTTTAATGAAAAAATGAGTCCAAATAAGTTTATAGAATAAGCCACGAATAAGCTCAAAAACAGAAAACCATTAATCACTAGACCCACTCGAAGCGTATGATACCAAATGTAAGATCTAACTCAAACCATGATCACTTCACTAGTACAAGAATCTACGAAGGTAAGAAAGAAAGAAAGAGAGAAAGAGAATGATGATTGGATTATTCAAGTAAAAGAGGAAGAGAGAATACAAGAACAACCAACCATTCTCCTTGTGTGGAGAAAGGTATTTATACCTAGCATCTAAACATGGGACGCCTAGGGCTTTCTAATGGGTTGGACTCGGGTTTTTGGTTGGGCTTTAGCCCACAACACGTGACATATTAGCTTACACAAATGAGCCTGATACCCGTATCTAGCCTATTACAACGTTTAATATATAAAGACCGAGATTCCTAGTTCGACTCAATATTTTGAGGCTAACAGCGTATGCTTCTAGAATGATACGGCGTATAGGTTGTCAGAATCAGTAGACTTTCTTAAACTCTTCGTTTATGCTCCAAAATGCGTGCCTTTTAGCTAACTTTCACCAAATGCTCGATAGTTACTGCAATTAATAAATATAAGCAATTAAGTACCAATTCATGTATAAAATAATGTAAAACGAGCAATAAAGACGAGAAAATGATACTATAAAATAGACGTTATTTGATATCATCAAATATCCCCCACTTGAATCCTACTTGCCCTCAAGTAGACTTTAGAATTTTTTTATGAAAATGTGTTCCAAACGAATGTTTGGGATTTTTTCTTTAAGCATTTTTCATTTAATTACTAGCACACAACCAAACACCTCACGAAAAAGGGAAAATGAAATCACTCAACTAATCTATGCGGTAACATTTTAGTAATTCGCTCAATTGCTCGATCGTGACGAGTATTCTATCATAAGCTTGTCAAGGATACACATCTCCACCACTAAAGCTAAGGAGTAACAAGTTTAAAAGGGTAAATTGGGTTAATATGATAAGGTTTAAGGGTTGATCATTCTTTTTAATCTCTATCGATACCAATATTCCAGAAAAGGCGACAAAACCACAATTGCACGCCCAAATCCATAACCGCGACACTTGTGATTGCTCACTTCTTAACTCGAATAAGCTAAAGAATAGGATTAGTAATCTTCATCAATAGTAGTAGACCAACAAGGGATACAAATCCACATATACACATTTAAATCCATGAATGAGATACATATGATTGCTCACTCCCTCATTCGAGTAAAACCAAAGGTTGGGATGAAGAACAATATAGGGTAGAGATTAAGTAATCATTTACCATCAGTAATACACCAACAAGGGTGACAAAACCACACATACACATTCAAATCTATGAATGAGACATATGTGATTGCTCACTCCCTCATTCGAGCAAACCAAAGGTTAGGGATTAGGCATGAAAAATATTTATAATTGGTGTAAAACAAGATAACAAAACAAATAGATTAAGTTACTAAAGGTAGTTTGATGGTAGCTCGTGGGAACAAACGTGAAAGCCTATATATAGTTTAGGTACCCTTCAATAGGATTAATGCATCTATTGATGGTAGGGGCAACGCTACTCTATGGCACCAAAGGCTTGGGCAAATGAGTGAGAAGGGTATAAAGATTCTAGCTTCGAAGGGTAGGATTCCATATTTTCTAAAGGTTGTTGTAGGCTTCTGTGAGCCATGTGTATTGGGGAACATAAGAAGGTAAGCTTCGTAAAGTCTGAAAATACAAGGAAACTATAGAGGCTCGAGCTAGCGGCCTTACATCTGTTGCGTCAATAGGCGGATTCTGCTACTATGTTACCTTTATCGATGACAGCAGCAGGAAGGTATGAGTTTATTTTCTTAAAAATAAATCTAAGGTATTCAACACTTTTAAGAAGTGGAAGGCTGCGGTGGAAAATGAAACAAACCTTCGAGTGAAGTGTTTGAAATTCAAAAATGGTGGAGAGTATAGTAGTAGAGAGTTCATTGAGTATTATGCTGAGAACAAGATTAAGATGCTGAAAACAGACCCGGAAACACCTCAACAGAACGGTGTTGCTGAAATAATGAACTAGACATTGAATAAGAGAGCGAAGAGTATGAGGCTTCATGTAGGGCTCTCAAAGATCAACTAGGAAGATTCAATTAATACGGCAACTTACTTAATTAATCACGGACCCTCCGTGCCTTTAGGGTTTCGGATTCCAGAAGAGGAATGGCAAAGGAAGGAAGTTAGTCTCGCACACTTGAGGGTATTTGGGTGTGACTCCTACGTTAAGGTGAAAGATGTTGCAAGATATAAGCTAGATGCAAAGTCTATGAAGTGCACATTCATAGGATATGGCTCAAATGAGATGGGATATCTCTTTTGGGATTCGAAGGGTCACAAGGTCGTCCGAAGTAGAGATGTCACATTTAATAAGGACTCTCCATATGGAGCCAAGGTTGCAACATATTTTAGTAACTTAACGAAGCCAAATCGGAAGGATCAAGTGGTGTTGGAAGACTCTCCAGAGAACCTTGCAAATAATGGCATAGTTGTAGAGCATGAGTTGAGTTCAGAAATCACTCAGAGCCCAAGTGGGAGCTCAGATACAAGTGAGTGGTCCGAAAATAGTAGGAGCTTCGAGGATAGTGGAAGATCAGATGAAGAAGACTTTGAAGACTAAGCATCCTCCGAGGAGGGAGGCTCCGAGACTCCACGTGTAAGAAGGTCCAGCAAAGAGTCCAAGGCTCTGATAAGGTACTCTCCATCAGCAAACTATTTTCTGCTGACAGAGAATGGTGAACCAGAGTCTTATTCAGAAGCCTTGAGTAGTAAAGAATTCGTACAGTGGAAGAAGGATATAAATTAAGAGATAAGTTCACTTGAAAAGAACCAGACTTAGTCCTTAGTCAGATTACCAGCAGGAAAGAAGGCATTACAAAGCAAGTGGGTGTTCATGGTTAAAGGAGTGCAGGATGGCAGCAAAAGGTACAAGGCTCGATTAGTAGTTAAGGGTTTCCAACAGAAACGGGGGTAGACTTCAATGAGGCCTTCTCTCCAGTTGTGAAGATGACTACAATCAGGTTAGTATTGAGTATTGTAGCCTTAAAGAACTTGCATCTAGAGCAATTAGATGTCAAGACATCCTTCTTACATGGTGACCTTGAAGAAGACATCTACATGGCACAACCAGAAGGTTTTCAGTCAGCTGAGAAAGAAGAAAACCTCATGTGTAAGTTGAAGAAAATTATGTATGGATTAAAGCAAGCACCGAGACAATGGTACTTGAAGTTCGACAGGTTTATGCAGAGGGCAGGGTACAAGAGATGTGCTATGGACCATTGTTGCTACTTGAAGAAAGTTGGTTCGTCCTATATTATACTACTATTATATGTTGATGACATGTTGGTAGCAGGCTCCGACATGGCAGAGATCAAGAAGCTCAAGAGGCAGTTGTCTCAAGAATTTGAGATGGTGGATTTAGGCTCTACAAAGCAGATTCTAAGCATGAGCATCATCAGAGATAAAACAAAGGGTACTCTAAGGCTATCCCAGGAGAAATACATAGGGAAGGTGTTAGAGAAATTTGATATGAAGGATGCAGAGGCTATGTCAGCCTTTAGGAGAACAATTTAAGCTCCGTAAGAAACAAGCACCCAAGACGGAGGCTTTTAGACGCAGAATGGCTAAGGTTCTTTATGCTTCAGTAGTTGGCAGTGTGATGTATGTTATGGTGTGTGCAAGGCCAGATATAGCTCATGTAGTGGGAGTTGTTAGCAGATTTATGTTTAAACCGGGTAGGGAGCATTGGGAAGCTGTCAAATGGCTTCTACGCTACTTGAAAGGTACTTTGAAGGCTACCTTATGTTTTAGAAGAAAAGAGGTTGTCTTAGAAGGATTCTTCGATTCAGACTATGGAGGTTGCTTAGATTCGGACAAAAGTACTACAGGTTATGTTTTCACAGTGGGTGGTACAGCAATTAGTTAGATGTCTAGAATTCAGAAGTGTGTCGCTATGTCAACTACAGAAGCCGAGTATATGGCTATTGCAAAAACTGGCAAAAAGTTGGTATGGTTGAAGAATTTTCTTAAAGAGTTAGACAAAGCCTAGGCAGAGAGTGTTCTATATTGTGATAACCAGAGTGATATTCATCTCGCGAAGAATCCAGTGTTTCATGGTCGAACGAAACACATCAAGATAAGATATCACTACATCCGAGAACTGGTGAGTGAAGGGACGTTATATTTGAAAAAGATTCTTAGAACAAAGAACCCTGCAGATATGCTCACAAAGGTGGTGACAAGAGAGAAGTTGAAGCTTTGCACAGCTTCAACTGGCCTCCGAGATAACTGATGAACGGAGGTTGGTGTCTCACCAGAGAGAGAGGTTATTCCCAGTTTGATGATGTTGGTTCAGGATAGCTTGTATCGAAAGTTCCTAACCCTGTGTTTGGTTAGTGCAGCGTGTTTTGTATGTTCGGCGGTACATGAAGGTTAGAGCAGTAGCATTGTTGAAGGGAAGATGGTTTGAAGTTTACAGGGATTACCTAAGATGGAGAGCAGTGAAGTGATCGACCTCCAAGTGGGAGATTGTTGAGTTGTCAAGACTGATCTAGGCTCCGAGCAGAAGGATCTGATGTTGATATGACGAAGCGTAACGGATGTAGGACTCTACTTACGAAGAAGCTCCTTGGGATCCTACTCTTAAGTAGAGCAGAAGAAGATTGACATAGGCTCTGAGACAGGCGGTCAAAGGCTCCCTTCCTATTGGGCAAAAACTTCTGAAAGATGGGCTTGGCTCATATGTAGTTAGCTGGGCTTTAAGATGCAATTTTGGGGAGCAAGTTAAGATTAGGGTTTCACACTTATATATACCCCTCAATGTAATCGTAAACACATATCTCTTTTGTGTGTGTACTCAATAATATTATCTCTCTAGTTTGACCATGTGGACTGCTATGACTACCTAAGTCGTAGATACCACGCTATATCTCGTGATATATAAGGGGGCTGTTTTGTGTCTGAATTTTATGGACATCGTATTTTATATTTTATAAAAAATATTAAGTCTCATGACGATTCAAAATGTTAAGAAACTCGAAAAACTGGATTTATAACGAAAATGATACGCGATTACAACGTTTACGATAATTAATTACTTTTATAAAAATAATTTTATAAAAAGTTACTGTTCATCAGGGACTTTATTTTGGAATACATCATAAATAAATAGAACTTTTAAATACGAAGACGTACTCGAAAGAATCGCTAAAAACGGAGTTAAAACGAATAAGTTACGACATTTACGAGATTTACGATAACTAAATCTATAAAAATAAATATATAACTGTTATGAACAGTAAAATCACTATTCATTAGAAAAACTCAAATTTTGAAAATGTTATATTTTGATAACTCGTCTTAATACGAAGGCGTGGACGTAAGAAACGAAAGAAACGGACTTAAAACGAGAAAGTTACGCCAGTTTTACTAAAGTATACTTATAAACGTTTTTACTTTATAAATATGATTTCACTAAAACGATTAGATGGTGATGTAGCTATTATTAGACTATATGTGGTATTAGTATCAAAGTACTATATTACTAGGGAGTTTCATAATGAGGCCTCTTCGGGGTGGCGTATCGACAGACTTGTTGATTTACGAGTAAGGGTCTAGCTCCGCTACGTCACCACATGACCTTTCATTATGATAGGCTCGGACGATAGTATGATGAGCTATACGACCTATAAATAATCAAAGTGTTTAGTACTATATACGGACCTATAGGGATTAGGTGCCTTCGGATTCCTTTGTGAGCATTTTTTATGTGAATATTTGTTTGATTTACCATTCACTCGAGGTGAGTTCATAGCCTTTTTATATGATTGTTTTACAAACTTTACGGGGTGAATAATTGGCTTGTTTTACTATTGGGACACAAGGGTTTTTCAAAGTGTATGCTATTCCAGATTACTGCCTGATATTAATGCCTAAGTTACTTATGCCGTGAAGTCTCTATTTATCATGTACCGTTATTTCTATTGTAGTAGCCGAGTGTTAGGATAGAATCTATCGGATGACAATATCCCACCTTTCCTTGGGGCTCTAGTTTGGTCAAGGTGCATTTAACATTGAGAGGTGTTAGGTTGTTGGCAAGCATCCTATATTTCCTGATTGGGGCACAAAATCCAGTTAAGGCTTCGGGGTCATGCGCTTAGTGCAAATAATAAACGTTTTGAGACTACTTGAATGTGTTTTCAGAGCTCTACTATTACTTCTATCTTCATGGTCACCCTTTTTACCAATAAACTATGTTTTACTCAACTTTGTGTTGAATTTTAGCATGTCGTTTCAGGTCGTAGGTATGAAGATTAGACGAGGAGCCGTGCAGGATATCAATGGAAGAGGATTCTGTGTTTATCTATATTCAATGCAACTTTTATTATCTTTAAAAACTTAAGTCATCTTTTGGTATTATGAAGTTCTGTTTAATTAAATCTATGTACTTGAATGTTTACGCACTTTTAAAACCTATGGGACACTAGTATGAAAACTTGATATTTTGCTATGGCATCGAATGAAATCTTATCTTAAAACGTCCATTTAAGGTCGTTTCCTATATCTTGATTGTTGTACTTTGACGTAGCACCCCATTGTTACCATTCCGCTGCTACCTGATTTTGGGGGTGTTACAGATGGTACCAGAGCCAAGGTTATAGGGAACTGGGTCATTTTCAAAACCTAGTCTATAACCACAAAGTTTAAAGGTTTTCTTTTCTTTCATTTTTAAATACAAGTATCCTCTCTTCGCTATTGATATCCAGTGCGGGTATTCCTTGATCTTACTAACTTTTCTGATTTGTCATTCATTGCATTATATTATAATCTTATATATATAATAATTGGTTTAACTTCTATCTCTTAAGCTATCTATGACATATCAATATCTATTCGTATCGGTCAATTATATAAATATTGACCATTCTGATTAATTCATGAGTATTATAGAATTTTTATTTTCTTGGTTAGTACCAACACCATTTTACGTAGTTGCACCTTAGTCTTGTTAAATCACGTGTTCAAAATAGACTTGTTGCCAACCCGGCTAGGAAGTTTTGATGTTATCATTGGAATGGATTGGTTGGCATACCACCGAGCTCTCATCGATTGTTATGAGAAGATTGTCCGTATTCCTCTTCCGAATGGCGAGATTCTTGAAGTTCAAGGCGAGAAGCCGGAAAAGGATCTTGGATCACTTGCGTGTATCAAGGCTGATAAGAAAAAGCTTGATGACATTTAGTGTTGTCTGAGATTTCCCTGAGGTATTTCCAGATGATCTGTTAGGTTTACCTCGTATACGAGAGGTAGAATTTCGCATCGATCTGATTCCAGGCGCATCGCCAGTTGTTAGATCTCCATACCGGTTGCCTTAGAAATGTTAGAATTATCGAACCAGCTTAAAGAACTTCAAGAGAAGGGTTTTATTCGACCAAGTCACTCACCATGGGGAGCACCCGTGCTCTTTGTCAAGAAGATAAGACGGTTCGTGCGAATGTGTATTGCCTACAAGGAAACTAAAACAAGTTGACTATTAAAGAACCGTTACCCTATCCCCAGAATTGACGAACTTGTTTGATCAATTACAAGGGCGTTTGGTTTCTAAAAGATAGATCTTCGCTAGGATATCATTAGTTGAGAGTCGAGAGGAAGATATATCAAAGGACCGCATTTAGAACTCGTTAGGACACTTGAGTTCACAGTCATCCATTTGGACTCTAACAAACGCCGCCAGCAATATTAATTGACTTTATGAACCGCGTCTGCAAGCGTATTTAGCAATACGTAATTGTGTTCTTGACGACATCTTATATTCTACTCAAACGTCAGAAGAAGAGCCTGAAGGTTCCAACTGAAGACGATTTTTGACTTACTCAAAGAAGGAGAAGTGTACGCCAAATTTTCAAAGTGCGGAATTTTGGTTACAAGAAAGTAAAATTCCTAGGACATGTGTTCAACCATGACGGTATACAACGTAGAATCTAGCAGATTAAGTCGGGTCAAGAACTGGCGAAGCCATGAGTCACCACAGAAATCCGTTTCATTTCTAGGATTGGCAGGATACTACCGAAGGTTTATCGAGAATTTCTCCAAGATCGCCAAGCCTCTCACCTTGTTGACTCAAAAGAATAAGACATATGTGTGGGGAAATGAACAAGATGAAGCTTTCCGCATTCTGAAGGAGAAGCTATGCAATGCTCCTGTGTTAGCACTCCCCGATGGACCAGACGACTTTGTGGTCTATTGTGATGCATCAAAACAAGGTTTTGGGTCGCATGTGTTTGCAGCAGGCAACGTGATAGCGTATGCGTCAAGACAGTTGAAGAAGCATGAGAAAAATTATACCACCCTGACCTGGACTTAGGTGCGGTGTGTTCGCTCTAACATCTGGAGACATATCTTTATGGGAACAAAAAGTGTATATTACACTGACCACAAGAGTCTCCAGTACATATTTGACCAGAAAGATTTGAATATGCGCCAAAGGAGGTGGATCGAACTGCTTAGTGATTATGAATGTGAGATCAAATACCACCCAGGCAAGGCAAATGTGGTGGCAGATGCCTTGAGCAGAAAAGAAAGACTCAAGCCAAGACGAGTACGTGCTATGAGTATTACTATTCATTCTGGACTTAAGACTAAGATTTTAGAAGCGCAGAGCGAAGCTTCCAAGGATCTCAAAGCCCCAGCTGAATGGCTACGAGGATTAGAAACACACTTTGAGCAACGAGATGATGGCAAAATTTACTTCTTTGATCGTATCTGGATTCCATCGGTTGGTGATGTAAGGAAATTGATCATGGATGAAGCTCATACATCTAGATATTCAGTACATCCGGGTGCAGATAAGATGTACTATGATCTGAGAGACTTGTATTGGTGGGCCTGTAGAGCGAGACATTGAAATAGAAAACCCTCAGGATTTCTTCAGCACCCTAAAAATTCTTGAGTGAATGGGAAAAAGTTAACATGGAATTTTCACAAAGTTGCCTATAAAGCAGCAATGGGATGATATGATTTGGGTATTGTGGATAGATTCTGACAAGTCGGCTCACTTCCTACCTATTCGTGAAGACTACAAAACAGAGAAGCTGGCAAAGATTTATGTCAACGAGATTGTAGCGAGACATGGTGTGCCGGTGTCAATCATTTCAGACCGTGATGGTCGATTCACGTCACACTTATGGCAAGCTCTTCAAGAAGCGTTGGGTACAAGACTAGACATGAGTACGGCTTACCACCCTCAGACCGACGGTCAGAGTGAGCGTACTATTCAGACGCTGGAGGATATGCTTCGAGCTTGTGTTATGGATTTTGGTGGCAGTTGGGATACTCATCTTCCATTGATTGAGTTTTCTTATAATAACAGTTACCACACGAGCATTAAGTGTGCACCATTCGAGGCTCTGTACGGGCGGAAATGTAGATCCCCCGTGATATGGACTGAAGTTGGAGAAAGTCAGCTTATTGGACCAGAAATTATGCAAGAAACGACTGAAAAGATTGTTCAAATTAAGGAAAGATTGAAGACGGCTAGGAGTCGCCAGAAAAATCTATGTGATTAAGAGGCATTAACCATTGAATTTCTAAGTTGGAGACCGAGTGTTACTTAAGGTATCTCCATGGAAGGGAGTGGTACAATTTGGTAAGAAAGGAAAGCTAGCACCACGATATGTGGGACCATTTGAAATCGTGGAGCGTGTTGGACCGGTGGCTTATCGGCTGAAGTTACCCCAGGAGCTAAGCTGTGTCCACGACACGTTTCATGTGTCAAACCTTAAGAAATGCTTGGCTGAGCCAGATGTTCAGGTGCCTTTGGATGAGATCGAGATTGATGAAAATCTGCGATTTGTCGAAGAGCCTATTGAGATCGTAGAACGAGATGTGAAAAAGCTAAAGCGAAGAAGAATTCCATTGGTCAAAGTTCGTTGGAACTCTCGGCCGGAGATGAGAAATACTTGGGAAACTGTGAAGACCAATCCGAAGAAATAACGGAATCTTTTCTCTGAAGCCGGTCCCTTTTAGGTGTAATAACCTGAGCCTTGAGGACAAGGCTCTTCTAACCGGAGGAGACTGTAACATTCCGTATTTTCAGGTCATTTACGACGTCATCTATTTTACTAATTATTTTTTTTGTACGCGTTTACTTTTAATTCTTATTATATAGTTAAATCGCGTAAGTTAAAAATCAACAATTAGCGTAAGCGGGCACCAAACAAATTAAAGTTTACGTCAAGTAATCATTATATTATTATTACTAAAGTAATAATTTACTTATTATGTTTTATTTTTATCGGTTACGTAAAACGTTACGTTTCGCGATAAATTACGTTTAGGCATACCCGGAACCACCAAAATAAATATACGCTTCAACAAATAACCATTATTATTTCTAATGATCAAAGTTTATAAAACTTTACCTAAGTATATCATATGTGACGCCCCATATACATAAAGGAAATAAACAAGACATATAATGATACAAGTATACAATTTACATTTACTTACAACTGATTAATACATGTATACCTTCAATTGTTTCTTTTCTACAAGATAAATGGAAGTAAAATATCTTAGTGACATTCATCCTTGATACATGGGATAATTCACAACAAACGTGAAAGCCTATATATAGTTTAGGTACCCTTCAATAGGATTAATGCATCTATTGATGGTAGGGGCAACGCTACTCTATGGCACCAAAGGCTTGGGCAAATGAGTGAGAAGGGTATAAAGATTCTAGCTTCGAAGGGTAGGATTCCATATTTACTAAAGGTTGTTGTAGGCTTCTGTGAGCCATGTGTATTGGGGAACAGAAGAAGGTAAGCTTCGTAAAGTCTGAAAATACAAGGAAACTACAGAGGCTCGAGCTAGCGGCCTTACATCTGTTGCGTCAATAGGCGGATCCTGCTACTATGTTACCTTTATCGATGACAGCAGCAGGAAGGTATGAGTTTATTTTCTTAAAAATAAATCTAAGGTATTCAACACTTTTAAGAAGTAGAAGGCTGCGGTGGAAAATGAAACAAACCTTCGAGTGAAGTGTTTGAAATTCAAAAATGGTGGAGAGTATAGTAGTAGAGAGTTCATTGAGTATTATGCTGAGAACAAGATTAAGATGCTGAAAACAGACCCGGAAACACCTCAACAGAACGGTGTTGCTGAAATAATGAACTAGACATTGAATAAGAGAGCGAAGAGTATGAGGCTTCATGTAGGGCTCTCAAAGATCAACTAGGAAGATTCAATTAATACGGCAACTTACTTAATTAATCACGGACCCTCCGTGCCTTTAGGGTTTCGGATTCCAGAAGAGGAATGGCAAAGGAAGGAAGTTAGCCTCGCACACTTGAGGGTATTTGGGTGTGACTCCTACGTTAAGGTGAAAGATGTTGCAAGAGATAAGCTAGATGCAAAGTCTATGAAGTGCACATTCATAGGATATGGCTCAAATGAGATGGGATATCGCTTTTGGGATTCGAAGGGTCACAAGGTCGTCCGAAGTAGAGATGTCACATTTAATAAGGACTCTCCATATGGAGCCAAGGTTGCAACATATTTTAGTAACTTAATGAAGCCAAATCGGAAGGATCAAGTGGTGTTGGAAGACTCTCCAGAGAACCTTGCAAATAATAGCATAGTTGTAGAGCATGGGTTGAGTTCAGAAATCACTCAGAGCCCAAGTGGGAGCTCAGATACAAGTGAGTGGTCCGAAAATAGTAGGAGCTTCGAGGATAGTGGAAGATCAGATGAAGAAGACTTTGAAGACTAAGCATCCTCCGAGGAGGGAGGCTCCGAGACTCCACGTGTAAGAAGGTCCAGCAAAGAGTCCAAGGCTCTGATAAGGTACTCTCCATCAGCAAACTATTTTCTGCTGACAGAGAATGGTGAACCAGAGTCTTATTCAGAAGCCTTGAGTAGTAAAGAATTCGTACAGTGGAAGAAGGATATAAATTAAGAGATAAGTTCACTTGAAAAGAACCAGACTTAGTCCTTAGTCAGATTACCAGCAGGAAAGAAGGCATTACAAAGCAAGTGGGTGTTCAGGGTTAAAGGAGTGCAGGATGGCAGCAAAAGGTACAAGGCTCGATTAGTAGTTAAGGGTTTCCAACAGAAACGGGGGTAGACTTCAATGAGACCTTCTCTCCAGTTGTGAAGATGACTACAATCAGGTTAGTATTGAGTATTGTAGCCTTAAAGAACTTGCATCTAGAGCAATTAGATGTCAAGACATCCTTCTTACATGGTGACCTTGAAGAAGACATCTACATGGCACAACCAGAAGGTTTTAAGTCAGCTGAGAAAGAAGAAAACCTCATGTGTAAGTTAAAGAAAATTATGTATGGATTAAAGCAAGCATCGAGACAATGGTACTTGAAGTTCGACAGGTTTATGCAGAGGGCAGGGTACAAGCGATGTGCTATGGACCATTGTTGCTACTTGAAGAAAGTTGGTTCGTCCTATATTATACTACTATTATATGTTGATGATGACATGTTCGGTAGCAGGCCCGACATGGCAGAGATCAGAAGCCAAGAGGCAGTTGTCTCAAGACAATTAGATTGGTGATGTTTTTTTTTGTTGTGTGTGGGTGTGTGGTGTGTTTTTTTTTTTTTTTTTTGTTGGTGGGGGGGGGGGGGGGGGGGGGGGGGGGGGGGGGGGGGGGGGGGGGGGGGGGGGGGGGGGGGGGGGGGGGGGGGGGGGGGGGGGGGGGGGGGGGTGTGTTTTTTTTTTTGTTTTTGTTTTTTTGTTGTTTGTTTTTTTTTTTTTAGGCTCTACAAAGCAGATTCTAAGCATGAGCATCATCAGAGATAAAACAAAGGGTACTCTAAGGCTATCCCAGGAGAAATACATAGGGAAGGTGTTAGAGAAATTTGATATGAAGGATGCAGAGGCTATGTCAGCCTTTAGGAGAACAATTTAAGCTCCGTAAGAAACAAGCACCCAAAACGGAGGCTTTTAGACGCATAATGGCTAAGGTTCTTTATGCTTCAGTAGTTGGCAGTGTGATGTATGTTATGGTGTGTGCAAGGCCAGATATAGCTCATGTAGTGGGAGTTGTTAGCAGATTTATGTTTAAATCGGGTAGGGAGCATTGGGAAGCTGTCAAATGGCTTCTACGCTACTTGAAAGGTACTTTGAAGGCTACCTTATGTTTTAGAAGAAAAGAGGTTGTCTTAGAAGGATTCTTCAATTCAGACTATGGAGGTTGCTTAGATTCGGACAAAAGTACTACAGGTTATGTTTTCACAGTGGGTGGTACAGCAATTAGTTAGATGTCTAGAATTCAGAAGTGTGTCGCTATGTCAACTACAGAATCCGAGTATATGGCTATTGCAAAAACTGGTAAAAAGTTGGTAGGAGGTTTAAGGAAATTTTCTTAAAGAGTTAGACAAAGCCTAGGCAGAGAGTATTCTATATTGTGATAACCAGAGTGCTATTCATTTCACGAAGAATCCAGTGTTTCATGGTCGAACGAAACACATCAAGATAAGATATCACTACATCCGAGAACTGGTGAGTGAAGGGACGTTATATTTGAAAAAGATTCTTAGAACAAAGAACCCTGCAGATATGCTCACAAAGGTGGTGACAAGAGAGAAGTTGAAGCTTTGCACAGCTTCAACTGGCCTCCGAGATAACTGATGAACGGAGGTTGGTGTCTCACCAGAGAGAGAGGTTATTCCCAGTTTGATGATGTTGGTTCAGGATAGCTTGTATCGAAAGTTCCTAACCCTGTGTTTGGTTAGTGCAACGTGTTTCGTATGTTCGGCGGTACATGAAGGTTAAAGCAGTAGCATTGTTGAAGGGAAGATGGTTTGAAGTTTACAGGGATTACCTAAGATGGAGAGCAGTGAAGTGGTCGACCTCTAAGTGGGAGATTGTTGAGTTGTCAAGACTGATCTAGGCTCCGAGCAGAAGGATCTGATGTTGATATGACGAAGCGTAACGGATGTAGGACTCTACTTACGAAGAAGCTCCTTGGGATCCTACTCTTAAGTAGAGCAGAAGAAGATTGACATAGGCTCTGAGACAGGCGGTCAGAGGCTCCCTCCCTATTGGGCAAAAACTTCTGAAAGATGGGCTTGGCTCATATGTAGTTAGCTGGGCTTTAAGATGCAATTTTGGGGAGCAAGTTAAGATTAGAGTTTCACACTTATATATACCCCTCAATGTAATCGTAAACACATATCTCTCTTGTGTGTGTGTGTACTCAATAATATTATCTCTCTGGTTTGACCATGTGGACTGCTATGACTACCTAAGTCGTAGATACCATGCTATATCTCGTGTTCTTTACCTTTCGCAAAGCTTGTTTGTGTTCTTTGTTTGTTCGAACAGTGTGTACAGGTGCGATATACCCTAACAAAAGTGCCCAGAAAGTGGAATTTTTAATCAAAGTTGTGACTTCTCAGGTCGTGGAGACGGCGTCAGAATTTATTACTGTCGACGTCAGGATTGCATGGCGACGGCGTCAACCCGAAGAGTGACGGCGTCACACTAGCCGACAAAGAGAAGCCCATAGAAGATTCGGCGGGCTGACGGCGTTAGGAAACCTTAGTGACGCCGTCAGGACCGATTTCCTATATATACAAACCTTATTTTGCATATTTTGTGGGGGGGGGAACGGGAGGAAACTTAATAGCTGATATATTGATCGATTTTTAGGGTTTTTAAACCCTTTTGTACTCATTGATACTCCATGTTCAATTGAAGTAAAGTTCCTTTACCCTTTTAATCATTTAATATGCTTATGTGTTGTTTGATTATCCGTTTTTCGCTTTCAATATGCCTATGTGTTGTTTGATTAATCGTTCTTCGCTTTCAATTAACATGCTTGGCTAAATTTATATGTGTTTGCTTATGATTGCATGAAACTTAGTTGTTAAATCTCTTTTATCTTAAAAAGAAAAAAAACCAAAGTTTCAAAATACATCCTTGTGGAAGCAAAAAGACAGCCATACCCTTCCTGTTAGACCGAAGTTAGTATTTAACGAGGAAAAAATTGCACTATTCGTCCTCAGGGATGTACGATGGCTCACTTTTACTAACAGATGGATGGTAATTGGACGAAGTTTAAGTCGAGGATTATGAGACGGTCTTTTGACAAACTACATGTGGTATCATTTCAGTGAGACCCTCACCGTGTTTTTCTCTTAGCTGACGCGTGATAGAGGGGTGTCCCAATGGAAGTGGCGGGTGAAGGAGGCTGTCACAGAGAGGGTAACGGACCCATTGAGACCGGACTAAAAATTCAACTCATATTCCTCATCTTAAAACTCATAATTAACCAAAAAGTCTCAAACAACTATTACCGTCAACTTCATAATAACATAAATACTTTTACTCAACTTCAATTTCTTTAATGAATGTACAACTTATTCCAATAAAACAAAACAATATTTAATTTTCTTTTATCAAAACAGAAAACCAGCAATAGATCTAACTAATTAAATAAAACCCTCTCCATCTCAACTATTCATATTTCAAGTGTGCATTCATATGTTGCCACAAGTCCACCAAAATCCTATCCCATTTTTCTACCTATTTCCTTTTTTATATCGAAATTATGTATACTTTTTTCTCACCTTCCCTTTTGTACTTACAAGACCAAAAAGTAGAATTTTACTGTGAAATAGCATCATTGTTCTCGTGAGTCGAAGAAACTGTTGTGGTATCTGAGGCTGCATCACCATCATCAATCGACAAGTTGGATATTTCGGCACCATTGGATATTTCAGAGCCTTCATCCCCATTAACAGCTTCATCCCCATTAACAGAAGGTGCTGGTGATGCTTCAGGCGTAACAGCTACAGATGAAGGAGATGATTCCGAGTCATCTGCAGATTGCTGAAGACTCCAGTACATTATGCTAGCTGTCAACATAAGTATCATCTTCTGGTTCACCTGTAGAATAATGTTTTTTTGTTCATTTTAATATGTTTTGCACAACCAGTTAATATGCATCATTGAATGGTCATAAGTTACCTCCATGATGTCTTCGGGTAACAAGAAAAGTGAGCACCCAATCTTTCGAGCGACACTGATTATATAAGTGGCATTCAGCTTCTTCTCCTCTTCTGTTAACACCATATTATATCATGAATTCAGTAACCAAAAGACATATTTACAGGTTCTTTCAGCATCTTGAAAATGAAGTAAAGAATTCAAGAAGCGATACATACCACTTTCACCCTTGGTTACAAGGTTCCAGTTGACAACTCTGGGCTCCACTGCACTCAGAAGCTCAAGGAAGAAAATACCATTTGAAAGGCTCTTATCCTGCACACCATTAATCAATCACTTATTACGTATAAATATAATTGATTAAAAACCATGTGATAAAAACAATATGTGTTCATATCCAACCTTAAAACTATCCATCTGAGACAGTCTGCCAGTGTTTTTCACTTTTTTATTCGCCCATTTCAAAATATCAGCGTCAGTTATCTCCTTCCCTTGGGAAGAACGGGATCTCAAATTCTTAAGAAGTTGAAGCATATTAAACCTCATCAACTGCCACAAGAAAGCTGCAACAGATGTATACAAATTCAATTTCATACCATTAAAGAAAACTATGTTATGAGTGAAAGTTTAGAACTAGATTTACCAAGTATGAGTTTCTTATTCCCTTGCACGAAGTCATTTCCAGCCACATTGACAAGCGAAAACTTCAACTGCTTCCCAATTTTAATAACTTGATTGCAATTCTCAACTTTCCTAAATGGCATCTTTATAGGAGGTTTGGTTGCATGTTTCCAATTCACCGATCCTGGTGAAACCTTGTCTACAGCTTCCAAAAGTGTCCATCTGCATGATCAAATGAGCATAAAGATAATAACAAGGTTTGAACGTTATAAAAGATGGGGGGGGGGGGGGCGCCCCATACACTGGTGGATAGCAATACAGCCCTTTTAAGTACACATACCCATTTTTGAGATCCTCGAACAAATTATTGATATACGAAGAAATTCCAAGACTATTGATCCATAATCTGAATGATCTCTCATCTCTCGAAATTTGTTCATCATCAGTCATCATCTCAGCATAAGATATTTTCTTGCTGCTATCAGTAGACAAACCATTCCTGCAATGTAGGATATACCGTGGACACATGTCAGAAAAGTAGCTTATACTTATTTTAAAGTAAATATAACAGATGAAACAATCTCGAACCTTTGGTGAAATATTTGTGCAACAAATGCAAGATTTAAATTTGAGGAGCCTTCAACAATATCTTTAGGAGCCAAGTATCTTTTACAATCCATTTTCTCTGCATGCTCAAGTACCAAATTTGCCCTTTCAGCAGGATCCTTGGTATCCAGTGTGGCAGGGCTACAATGCTCTGGTGCAAGTACGTTAAGGAGGTAAGCATAAGCTTCTCCATCCTACAGATGTAGCAAAGGACACTGTTAGGTGCTGTTTCTTAGTGAGCTAAACGAAAACCTCCTCTGAATTGGTTAGATATGGGGCCTGCTTCATAGAAGACAAAACAGACTTGATGCTTTAGGGGTCTCACTTAAAAGTTCAATATTCAGTTTCCTTCTGGTTATACTTCTATTATTGATGCATATGTTCATACTATGGAACCATGTAAGAATACCGGTATTCCAAAGCGGAGGTCAAGGGAGAAAATTAATCCCCTTGTAGCCACAGAGGTTCACTTGCGCAGACTCCGGGCTATCCAAAAGGGTAGTCGCCCTGGGATTAGTCGGCTCGCAATGTCGAGTCGGAAACCAGGTAACCCCAAAAAAAAACTATGTATCATTCAATTTGATTAAATTTAGTATCTATAATTAGAGTTCGTATTCCTGGTATTCAACCTATTATATCGATGTTTTACTCGGCTTTGTAATATTGCTTATGAGGATGTTTAGATGTGCATTTCAAAAATAATTATGTGACTTAATATAACAAGATTTTGAATGATAAATGTGTTTTTGCAATCAGATCATCAGCTGCTAAGTATTTGGCAATTATTGATAATTTAAAGATTTAGAATAAAATGACCTAAAGAACATTCTAGTAAAAAAAAGGAGATGCCTATTTGAGATGGGAGTGGAATTCTCCTTCAAATTAGGTAAAAAGAAGGGGTAATTTGTTTTCCCCTTTAATAATTGTTTTCTTTCCATTAGTACGAAACTGATCGTATGAGTATATGATCCCTAGCTATAAAAAATTAGAAGCAGAAACATATTTATACAAACATTAAAGGTATTATTGTTTGGGTATAGTTGTTGATTAAAGCTAATTATTGTCACTAGAAATCAACAAAATGAGATAGTCGGTTTCAAAATGCAAATCCAATCCCACTTGCATTGTAAGTTATCAATAAATCATGGTGTGATGGAAGTCATGGAATATCGAATTTTATTAAGCAGTCTTCTTGTTCAAGATGCATCGCAGGGTGTTGTTAATTCCATACTATTCAAATCATCAATTCAGAACCCTTAAAAACAATCATTTTTCATTATAATTAATTTCAATCTAATACTTATGTTTTACTCAGCACTTCACTATTCAGTTTTATCAAACAAACCCTAGTAACAAGGTCACGAGGCAATGACAAATGCAAGATAAGCATAACAATGTGACCACTATCATCTTACCAATAAAAGAAAAATAAGCTTATTTAGAAAATGAATTTGCCGTTTCCTTAGAAATAAACATTCTACCCTTATTAGTACATGTTTAATGTGCTCGTTAAAGTGTTAATCACTATAAGGTCCCAGGGTTGAGCAAAATAAGTGGACCGCTAAGTTCCATGAGAAGATGATGTCCTTCTCTTGACTAATATCATCACCATCACCAACCTCTACATGACTACATCTTATCTTAAAACTATCGCAAACAAAGAAAGAAAAAAATATTCTTCTTAAGCATGTATTCGGACAGCTTACTGCATCTTTCCTGATACTAGTTTCACTCAAGGTTTGGTTACTCGGCATATTTGTTTTTGTATTGAGAAACAAAGAACAACTTCATGGACTTGTCATATCATACACATCACACGTGTCGCTACTTAACTTTTCTCTAAGTGCACTTAATGCTACACTCCACGATATATAAATTTAGTTAGTGACAAATACATCATGTCTTTCTAATAAATTCAGTCCTGCTTTTATTAATACACGGCTAACTTAGGTTTTTCAAGACTTCATATCACGGCGGACCCATGAAGGAAGAAGCTCAAATAATTTAGTGAAATGGTCTTTTCTCTTTTATTTGTGGACACTGTCATTCAGAAACTGATATGTAGAATTCGAATGCCAAACACCTCGTGTCTTATTGTAACCAAAGTGCTTCGTTTGAATCTATACAAATATGTTCGAGTGAGTGATTATTTTTATCGTGTTATGTTGTATTGCAACCCCTCTCACCATTGCAGAAAGCTATACAGTCTAAGTTAACTAGGGTCTAAAGTATATAGGCACATCGGACCTCAAAGGGTTCTGGGACTTCTTTTTGGGCCGATCCATGGTGTCCAAATGGGTCGATTCTAAAGGATTTGTATCCTAGACTTTTTGCCCTCGAAACCCAGAAAGATTGTAAAGTGTCTGATAGATGGAAGTGCTCAAGTGGCACTTGGGGTGGAAACTGGTCGTGGCGTCTTCCTCCCCGTGGGAGAGCCATTGATGACCTTTTGTCGCTTGAATGTCTCATAGGTAGCTTGGTTCTTGTCTCGGATGGCGATGATAAATGGGTTTGGATGGGTGATGCCTCGGGTAGTTTAAAAGTAAAAACCCTCTCTAAATCGCTCCAGAATTTGTTGCTTGCCAATGACTTAATTGACAAGCATTGCCTTTGGAACTCGTGGATTCCTAGGAAAGTTAATGTATGTATTTGGCGGGCGTCTCTTGATTGGCTTCCTACACGCATTAACCTCTCTCATCGTGGTGTTGGTTTACCTTCAGCTATTTGTCCTCTATGCTCGAATGCTCCTGAGGAGATTGACCACTGCATTATTCGGTGCCCGCGTGCAATTGCTATATGGAGAAAAGTGTGGAGTTGGTGGAATCTAAGTACCCCGGTTGTCTTCCCTTCTTTTTCTATCCAGGATATCACGGCTGGGAGAATCAAAGCCCAAGGTTGCAACTCTCGAACCAACAAGATACTTCAAGGTGTTTTTTATTGCACAATATGGTCCATCTGGAATTGGCGAAATAGAATTGTAAATGCTGAGTCTACTCATGTGGACAGCGTAATGGAAGAAGATATTTTCCCCTCTATTCAGAGGGTCTCTAAAATCTGGATATCGGCGCGTTTTAAGTCCCTCGAGGCTAACTGGAGCTGTTGGATCCCTAGGCCATTTGATATCTTGCTAATATGTAATGTTTTCTTTGTTTGTCTTTCATCCTAGGTTTTCTCTCTTGGTTTTGTTTAGCTGTTGAGGCTCTCTTTGTTTTAGCTTAAGGCTCTTCCTTGGAGCCTTGTGTTTTTATAATATTATCAGCCTTTCAAAAAAAAATATCATAAGCACAATGTAAATGGCACAGTACCTTCAAATCAGACGAGAAGTTGGTAACAGGTTTCTTGTAACCAGCTTTCTTAAGATGGAAGTTCATCCATTTTAATAGCACTTTCTCAGGTGCTAATGTCATTAGCTCCTCGACATCCTGCACATGATTTACAACAACATTATGTTCTGCACATACAAACAACTCACAAATATATGTCCTTAGCATATTAAGAGGAAATATAATGAAAGATTGGTAATTACACTGTTGTCATCCACCAACTCCACGAGCTGAGGCATCTTTCTAAGGTTAAGATCTGCCAGTAGTTGGATCTGTAGGTACCGAAATCACAAGCAACACGAGATAAAGAATCAGAAAAAGGTGTGCTTACCTCTGCTTTTGTGGCTAAAACTTGCATAATAATACCAATAACCTACTATTTGCAACAAAAATAGAACTCTCATATACAGGAGGAAAGATAGCAAACATCTCACCTTTATAATCTGAGAAATAAGGCCAAGAACCAGATGAGGCTGCAAATCAGAAAACGCAACAAGTCAGGTTCTCTATTCTAGACTAAAAGCATCACCTTATCATTAAAACTTTAATTAAAGCGTAAAAACTTACTCTTCCTTCGACAAGGTCCTGGTTACCAATATTTACTACTGTACATCCTATCGCCTTGGCAGAGTTAAGACAAAGTGTATGATTTTCATTTCTTTCCCATGGATTGAGTACCCGTTTCGTGTTAATCGCACGTTCATCTATCGTATTAGGCACCGCAACATTGATAAGTTTACTACATTACAACAATAATAACAATACATCAAAACCACCACAAAAACAATACGCTATGTACAAGTCAGCACACACAGAAATAAAGCTTAAATACCATAGAAGGACTCCATCCCGGGCGAGGTCAAACAAGGCATTGGTAGCTGGATCTATGGGAAGAAACTGCTTCATAAACGGATCATCTCTAAGATAGCTATTGATATGAGCAACATAAGACTCTCTCTCAGATTCATCAATCGTATGAAGAAGTGTCGTGGTAGTTGCTTTAAGAAACGAAGACGAGTTATTTGAACTACCCAATTTCGCAGCAGCTTGTGAATGTAAATTCAAGTAAGCCTGCCCATCCACACAATGTCATCAATTAACGGCTCAGAATTCATAACACAACCAAGAAAGCAAAACAAATGCATTTTTATTTCTTACCCTAAGGAAGCGTTCGAAATCGATCCCACTAGTCATATCAAACCCCGATTCGGCCAACAAGTCCCGAATTTCTTTCTCCTTAAACATCTCATTAAAAGGCTTGATTTTTGCAAGTAATATAGGCAAATCCTGACCATTAACTTGGCCATTTCGATCAACTGATGCTATAAACTAAATATTTCAACAAAAATATCCAATAATCAATCATGTGTATTTATAAAATCTATCCAAAATATATAAAAAAAGGTAAAAAGGTAACCTTGGATTTAAGGGAACGAAGTTGAACTTGAGTAAACTGACTTTGAAGCCAATGATCAGATACAAGAACACCTTCAAAATTAGACATCTCTTTTCTACTTCTTTTATATAATCACCAACAAATACCTATTATTACAAACACTTCAAATCAATAAATAAACCAATAATAAACAAAGTTAAGACGAACCCATGAAGTAAAACATACATACCAGTAGATGATATTAATGATAAAGACTAATTTTTGACAGAAGAAAAAAATCAATAAAAAATAAAATAATTAATTATAAATTTGCTTGTGAAGAGAGCAAAGAGGTGGGTGACTATGAAGAAGAAGGAGGAGCATGTTGCCATGAATGTGGGAATAAGCAGGTCATTTATTTATTAATTTATAAAAAAAAAAGATTGTCTTTTTTTTTTTAATTTTTTTGGTGATTTTATGGTAAGTTGAATAAAAAAAAAATCTTGTGCTGGTCTTGGTAAGAGGGAATGTGGGTGGGTAAGATTTCTATACGCGTCTCTTTCGTTAATGAATTGGGTATGTGGTCGGTTCAAGACGTGTCTTTTTGAGTTTTTGTCATTTTTATTTTTTTTCCTTGCCTTTTGATCGATTAGCATCACGCCCCTTTGCTTGTGGCTTAAGAATACTAGATCGTAAGATCATTTTCGTTTTTGCAAAATTTAAATCGAAAATTAAATCATGATCTTAAGATTCTACAATAATATAATTTTCTAAATATATTTTTTATTATTTTACAGATCTACGAATTATTATATATCATAAACACAAAATTAAATTAATGTTTCATGAAAATGTTGTGATAAATTATAATTATGAATTGTTTGAAAAGATTAACATGTCGTTTTTTTAATTGTACAAAACGTAATCTATAAATTTGTAGTTTTCTAGTTTGTGATTCGGAAAAAGTAAGATCGGGTCGGATTAAATCTTAAAATCCTACAGTTATGATCGGGATCCTATAAGATCTTAAGCTTAGAAAGATCATATGTAAGATCCGGATCGTTTTTGCTTTGCATTATCGTAAAATCGTAAGATCCTAATATCAAGATCGGGATCTTAACAACCATGCTCTCAACAGTGACACTTTTTTTATGAGTTGTGTTATCTTTGTGTCACATATGCACTTTCTGAATTGACACACATGTGCCAATGGTGGTGTGTCTCTTTGTGTGTCGTTTATACACGAATGTACCTCACAAAACATTCTCACATACAAAACATTCAAACGTACACACTCTCTTCTCCATTTCCTCATTGCCAAACCAAAGAAGACCAAACTGATGCACCACCGACGAGGTGGTGCCATCGTTGTCACAAAACTAACACTCGTCGATTTGTAAATCGACAAGGCTGCTGGGAGAGGTCTAATACATAGTTTTTTTCGCTTTTGTTATTTTACTATAGTACTTCATCCATCCTACTTTGATTGTCCTTTAACAAAATAGAATTACAAAATATGATTGATGTAATTAATGTAGTATTGAGCAAATTAAAGTTTTCATTTTGCGCTAAGTTGACTTTTCAAACAAGGGTTTCCAAAGATTTAAATAGTTTCCTCATGGTAAAATATAAATAGTATTTATTTGTAACTCTTGATTAATGGGAAATGGCAATTTTTTTCAGACAAATACCTCTGCTACCTATAAAGATTGTAAAATTATGCTTAGAAGTCTCAAAATGAGAAAAAGTATAATCATTAATAAGGTTTGTCTAACCAATGCCATCAAAGCATTGGTTTAGATAAATAAATAAGTATATTTTATGCTTATTAAATTAAAAATCATAATTAATTAAGGTGCTTTATAAGTTTAATTAATACTTGATGTAGAACCAGGCACTCATATCTCTAATTTGAGTGGTTATATCACATTTTAATAGTTTTATTTGTTTCCTTTTCTTAGTAGACTTGGTTTTCATTTAAAATAAGTATTGTTTAGGAGAATATACTCCTACTCAATTTAGAGTCTTTAAAATAGGAATGGAAGATCATTTAATGTTTTGAAGTGATTGTAACATTCCTATAAGTACTTGGTTATTTCTTTGTGTTGGGTCATTCTTCAGTCATTATAATTCAAGAACCATATTTGGTGTTTTCCTTTGGAGAATTTTCGAGTTTGACCATTTGATTAGTGATCCGCATCATTTGGTATCGGAGCTCAGAATATCCAAATGGTTGGACGTGGACGTCCTCGTAATCTCCCTCGTCGAAACGCCGACCGAGGCAACGATGGTGATCAACGAGACCCGCGCGATATCGAAATTGAACGTCTCCAACAAAGAGTTCGAGACCTTAAATTACAACAGGAGGTGCGTGATGAGTAAACCGAATCAGAACATAGTGTTTGGGACGCACGGAATGAGGAAGATGAGAATCCCTTCGACACATACCAACCGAACATTCGAGGGCATCGTCGTGAAGATCCTTTACGCAACATGGGGATTAAAATAGAGATTCCTGATTTTCACGGCAACGCGCAACCGGATGAGTTTATTGATTGGTTGAGTACTGTTGAGAGAGTTTTTGACCTGCGTGATATTCCAGATCACGTGAAGGTAAAACTTGTTGCCATTAAACTCCGCAAATATGCATCGTTGTGATGGGATCATGTGAAAAAACAACGACTTCGAGAAGGAAAATCAAAGGTGGAATCATGGGACAAGATGAAGAAATTGTTACAAGGCAAGTTCCTTCCTATTAATCATCGACAAAAAGCTTTTCTCGAGTACCACAATTTAACACAAAACAACTTGTTTGTGGAAGACCTTATAGTCCAGTTTGATCGTTTACGAATGAGATGTAGAGTCGAAGAAAAAGAAGAGCAGGTTATTTCTCGTTTTCTTGGTATCCTTCGTCCCTATATTTCAGAAGTGGTGCAACTCCAACAGTATTGGACATATATTTATTTTGTCATTTGGCTTTAAAAGTGGAAAAACAACTGAAAATTTGGGGGCGTCTAAGTACCAATAGATTTTCTTCTACTTTTCGATTGTCCAATACACAAAGTGCCAAGGCTATCACTCCCAATGTCGACACAGGTTTAGGTACTTTAAAAAATCCATCAAACCAACAGTTCAATCAACGTGTTATTCGATGTTTTAAATGTCAGGGGTTAGGTCATCTCGCAAAGGAATGTCCCAACAAGCAGTTAATTACCTTTGTAGATGACCCAACAACCATTTATGATACCGCAAACGAGGACGAAGCAATAAATGAAGAAACTAAGATAATATATGTTGATCATGGTGAGGCATTAATTACCCAACAAGTTCTTAATGTTGCAGCATCTCCTATAATTGATGATAACTCATGGCTTCGAAACAACATTTTTCACACCAAATGCACATCTAAGGGCAAGGTTTGTAATGTAATAATTTATGGTGGTAGTTGTGAAAACATGGTTGGTATTCGCTATTTTATACATATATTTTACCTTGAAAAACGCCCCCAAAAGACCAAAAACATAATGAAAAATGCATATATATGTTTGTTTTTGTGTTTGTGTATGTGCAGGTACGGATATTAAATAAATAGACAAAAATGAAGACAAAGCCGGGCAAAACCGAGCACGATAATGGAATGAGCACGAGAAAACGAGTCCAAGGGTGTTTTCGGATTTTATCGGGCCAGCCCATTGTCAACTTAAGCCCAAATATAGGACCAATACAAAATGATAATCTGTTGCGGTTTAAATGTTGACGTCAGCAACATGTGAAGTGGAAATAAATCAAAAAAAATTGTCACGTGAGCATGCACTAAGCAAAGAAATTGGACGAATGATGGTGAACACGTGACATCCCACTAACAAATGGAGGGCAAGTAAAAATGAACCACATGGCATGGCAATTCACAAATTGTAATTGTGTTTGTTTTGTGAGATGATACAAATGATCAACGGATGACAAATGCTTGCGTCGGATTGAAGCTAATCAAGAGACACGTGGCGTTCTTTTAGCGGTTGTATTATTTACACAAAATTGATGATCCGTGTGCTTATTTCTATTTTTCTGCTTATTGTACTCGGATAATTTCACAAGCTTTATATTATGATGTAATAGATTTGGTTTGAAGTT